>CAJNIZ010003946.1:0-21242 GCA_905231905.1 Symbiodinium pilosum
AAATGGAAACTAGTATAGTATATTCTGTGGACTTCCACGCCGCCTCCTCTCAAGGTCAAGACTCGTAGAGGCTGTGGATCGATGCAGGATTCAGGGCTCAAGTCTATCCACCTTTCCATATCTCGAAGTTTTTAGGGTTTAGAGTCTACACAGCGTAAATAGCTTTCTGAGGCTTCTGGATCCGTCAAATCTTGACGTAAAGTTTCCGCAGCCTCGCGCGCCTTTTTTTTTTCGGGTGGCCTGCTGCGCCTTGCTTTGGATTGGAGGCAGAAAAATTGACTCCAAGCGCCGCCCTCAGCTTGATGAGTCCCATTAAAGTTTAGGGTTTAGGTTTTAGGGTTAAGGGTGTAGGGAAGAGCCCAAGTTATAGCCAGGTGGTGTCCTCTAGCCCCAGTCCCTGATGTTAAGTACAGCCCGAGAACCCCCTTGAAGCTAGGCAGGGAAAAGAGTTGTAACCATGTAATGGCCCACAGCCCTGGTACTTGATACTAACTGTTTCTAGAGATGGCTCCTTGAAAATAACTGCTTCTAGAGCTAGCGCCGGTGTTTCGTACGTCCTCTTTGGAAATATACCCTGAACAGCTAGTCATATGGCGGGCTGTCATCATCCTGGCATCTGTTGGGGGTAACAACAACGCTAGGCTGTCTTAAGCTGAAGGCCCAAGCAGGGGCCATGATTTAACAACGTACCATGTAGACATTTCTGGGTTCCCCTCGATACTGGGTCATTGTCGGAAGCAGTTTCAAAGTGGCGTTCATGTTAACAGCCAATAAGAGATAGGAAGCTCCACTGTTAAGTAATCACCCCAACAGGAATCAGAATTGCGCTTCCCTGTTCATAAATTGAAGGAGAAGTGTGCACGAACCTTCAAACAAGGCTTGTGTGACGTGAAGCTGTGTTTGACTGACCGTGGTTGGCATTGACGGCTGCTATAATGTACGTAGGGACCTAAATAGATAGGCATAAACAATTCGAACAAGGTTTTGAGGGTATAGAGGGTATATTTTACTGTACTTATATAAGAGTTTTCTAGTGTTCTTTTACAAGTGTTATAGGGTTACATAGGGTTGAGGGATTTCGGAGTTCTTTTCAAATTTTGTAGTATAGCCCCAAGGAGTTATTCAAAGCACACTTTTCAGTATAGGTCTAAGGGGGCTAAGAATACCTTCCCCCAAATTTATGTAGACAACTTTCCCCTTAAGCACAGGCTATATGGGGTTTCATGTTAGTTTGGGGAAGGGTATACCCTAAACCCTTAAAAGCCCTAAACCTTCAACCCTAAACCCTAAACCCCAAACCCTAAACCCTAAACCCCAGAAGCCCAAGGCCGGGGGTACGCAATGACCGGCACCACCCCAAGCACCAGTTTCATCCCGAAACTGCAGATTCAGCAGCTTCCTGGCTGGGTTTAGGATTTAGGGTCAGGGTTTAGGGTTTGAGGAATTAGGGTTTGGGATTTAGGGTTTAGGATTTAGGGTTTAAGGTTTTAGGGTTTAGGTTTTGGGGTTCAAGGTTTAGGATGTAGGGTTTAGGATTTAGGGTTTAGCGTTATTGGTGAGCGTAGATGGAAGGTTGTCAAAAAAGTATCGTTCTTGTTTGAGTTGAGTCCCCTTTATAATGCCGGCCCTAATACGCAGGGTACCAATAAAGGACCATAAGTTTGATGATTTCGCATCTGAGCTATAGTAGAAACTCCTTAAAGAGGTTATATAAGGGAGCATTACAGGGGTTATTTAGGGGCATACTCGGAGTTTGGACTACAGCTCATATAGGATACCTTATGAACATTGGTGATTGTATTTGTTTGGGTGTTCAAGTTGGGGACCAAAAATTGAGGGATTTGGGGACTGCAGCGTAGTATTGATTATAATTGAGTGCTTCAGCATCTGTTTCTGAGGTTGAGTAGCGCAAATTGAGCAGAAAGGGATGAAACTTTCATAGGCCACCCCAAACAAAAGCCCGAACGAAGTTGCAATGCTTATTCATGCTCAGCTAGGAATTGGGGAAGGGAGCCCATTAGAACCTCGTACTGGTCCTGACAACCCAGTCCCTCATCCCGCCTTCCCAACTAATTATTACTGTTATTACTATGCTATTATAACTAGTATTACTGTTATTCTTATGATTACTTTTAAAACTATTAATATAATTCGTATACTAATATTATGATTGCTATGATTTGCGAAGCCTTAAGCATCCGGGAGTTTCATTGTTATGGCACGGTTGTCCTACTTGCCGGTACGCAGTAAAAGAGGAGGGTAGCATGCAGGGGCCTAGATTACTAATATGATTTTGATGTCTACTTCAGATACCTATACATCATTAAACTAATTATTCGAAGAATCTACGACCACGCCGTTGGTATGTATCTAGCCCCCCCAGGCCTTAAATCCTGAGTTGTTGTTCTCTAAACATTTGCATCAGTGGACTGCAACGGGAAGGGTAAAGTTACGCGAACAGGAGGGTAGAGAGTAAGCAAGCTTCGTCAGCCCGCATGTCCATGGCTGCCGGGCTTCCAGGTGAGTTTGCCCAAGCTTTGATCTGCCCTACTTCCTCAGTCCTGAAATTCCAACGATGATCATTCCTCTTCTTCATGCCGTATGCTGGTGTAGCTTGCGTAAGGCTAGTGTGCTCTGGTGACATTGACAGATTTTGAACTGAGATTCGCAGCAAGTTCTCTGTAGGTGGAGGTCCAAAGTGTACAGTCACTAGTCGGGACTTCTTATGAGCGCAGGCGGCACTAGCATTCACGAAGGAAGGGTCTCCTTCCCATTGCCAAAGACCTAAGACACCAGACCAGCCGGGCTTGTAAGGCCGGGATTAAAGTACATGGGATACTCTCCTGATGGTCTTTGTGGAAAGCTTGGTGGCATTGCGAACGGGACGCGTCCTGACCCGCCTAGTTTGCTGTTTTGGAAACAATATCTCTTCCTCCAGCCCCCAGTAATATTTCACTGCAAGCGGTAGGACATCAATATCATCCTGCTTGCTAAAAATGTTGGGATCTTGTTCCCACCCAGAAGATTAGGGTGTAGCGTCTACCCGAACCCCCAAAAGTGGTTAAAGCAATGGCTCCAGAACGCAAAGACCGAGGAGAGGCCATTTTTCTACCCACTTTTGGGCTTTAGATAAAACCCCTTCCTGGTATGGCTTCGAGCTATGTGCCCCAAATTCAAGCGTGTTCGTAGTATCCTGCGCCTCGACACCCACATGTATCCCTAAATGCACGTGTGTGCCTCTTAGCCCGACCGGAAACGTCAATATCATCCCGAAGCCCTAGACCCTGAACCCCGAACCCTAAACCCCGACCCTAAACCCCGAATCCCGAACCCTAAACCTTAAACTGAGCAGCTGAAACCTCTCACCTATATATAGGTTCTTAAGGGACAGTCGGGGAGTGAATCTCTTCTACAGGCCTTACTGCCCTACAATAGGTTACTGTTTCTCAGTAGGGATTAAGGGTTTAGGGTTCATTCTTTACATATCATGTAGGGATTATATAGGAGCTATATTCCCACATTCCCTGCGAAGAGCAACATAGTCCGTAGATCCTGGGTTCACCCCACCACCTCTCCTTTAGGCACCTGTAAGTCTCACACGGTTTAGGGTTTAGGTTTGAACGTAGCTTCAAAATTGTCATTCCCTTATTCCCTACCTAATCCCCACACAGCCATTTTCAGGATGATTGTTGAGGCTCCCCAAACCTACTCGAGTAAACCATTAACCCAATCCATATACATCGTAGTTTCCATTTCATATTCCGGTTTCTTTTGATATTTGATTCTCCATTAGTGGGGGAATACATCCCTAAACCCTATATAACCCCATGTAACCATGCAGCATCCATACAGCCCCATATAACCCATGTTCTAATCCCATTCTCATCCTCCCCTCTGCCCGTATGTCTCAGGGTAGTTTCATCATCCACGACGTTCACCACTACTTCGCATGCCCCGGCATTGATGACATCAGCGATGACCTCCAGGTCGGGCGCTCTGCATTCTCAACTCTGAGCCTTGAGTCCCCTGACCCTCTATAGTCCCCCTTAAGTAGATAGAATATAGGGATTCAGGGTTTAGGATTAAGGGTTGGGGTCTGGGGTTTAGGGATTAGGGCCATGGTCCCCCTTAAGTAGATAGAATTTGGTGGCTATAAGGGTTATATTGGGAAAATGGAAAAGAAAATGGAAACTGCTGTTTAGGGTCTAGGGTATAGTCCCCCTTAAGTAGATAGAATATGGGGTATATGGGGATCTTATCATAATATACCCAAAGCATTATTCTATCTACTTGAGGGGTACTATAAGTAATCCTGAAGCCAGAGGCGTATCCCTTCAAGACTGAGACCTGGGGCGTACAGGGACTAGTTGGTAGTTCTACATGAGACTCAGAGCGATCTGCGAGGAAAGCAAGTTTCTAAATGAATCCCAGAAGCTTTAGATAGGATTGTGTGCTTTTTTGGGGGTCTTCCGTTCAATGTCTGACTTCAAGCTCCCGTGGCTGTTCTAGTAGTGAGGAGGCAAAAGCTTGGGTTCGGCCCCCACCCACTAGTAGTGACCGGCAGGGATAATGGTTGCGGTACTATGGTCCCTACATGTTCCTGCCTGTCGACTATTACTAGGTAGAGGCTTACTCCAAGGCTTAAGGAGGAACACTTAGCGCCCTTGCACCAGGGCACCTCCATCGTAAGAAGAGTTCTACAAGTGGGGTTCTGACAATTGGGGTCCCATAGGGGTTACAGTATTTTGTGTTTCATATTGGGCCTTCTTTTCGTGGAACCCCCAACAGTCTTGCCTTCGTGACTCGTCTTCGCCTAAAGCATGCGCCTAGGAATACTGATTAGAAAATGCGGGAATGTCAGCAATATTCCATTCTCCAGGAGTAAGGCAGAAACAAGCTCACCAGAATGCCCAACAATGGCTCAAATCCCTGCGCTTCCTTAAACCTACATAAGCTATAGTCGAATCTGCTGGTACGCCCCTTAATAAGCTCTATAGTATAGTCCCCTTCATAATCCCCTATACCCCCCCCTTTCAGGAGTTTAAACCCTAAACCCTATGTCGCCCCCTTTAAGGAGTCTAGACTATGACTCACATGAGCCGGTGGAGTGGCTGAAGCAGAGCAGAGCTAACCCTAAACCCTAAACAGGGCTTAGGGTCAAGGGTTTATATTGGGGTTATATTGGGGAAAAAAGGGTTTAGGGTTTGTATTGGGGTTCTATTGGGATTTATAGGGATAACGGAAAATAAAATGGAAACACACCTTGAATCCCGCACCCTGAACCCTTACGCCCTCAAGCCTACGCCTCAGAAAGCTTCAGCCCACATCCCAAACACCAATTGCACTCCCCAAGCTCAGTGCCCAAAACCCTAAATGAGCTATAGTCTAAACTCCTAGTATCCCCCTTAATATCCCCCATAGTAGTCCCCTATATAGTCCCCTATATAACCCCATTTAAGGGAGTTTAGACTATAGCTCAAATGCTAGATCCTAAGCTCTGAACACCCTAGATCCTCAGCCATAATGTACCTCAAATAGACTTCAGAAGTATATTGGTCGTTATTCAGGCTTGTTCAGGCTTCTACATTGCATAAGCCAAAAACCTAGTCCTCATCCCTAGTCCCTGAAAGGCACATCGTCACATCAACGCCTCCAAGGAGAATGGCTTCGCCGCGCCTTGATTATACAGAGGCTAGAGCGGGGTTTTATAGGTAAAATAGGGGATTGGAAAAGAGCTTGGTTTAGGGCTTGCGGTTCAGGGTTACGGACCAGCACGGCAAAAAAAGGGAAGAATTGCACGAGGGTTAGGCTGGTGTTACAAAGGAATTCTATACTCAGAGTTTCTCAGAACTACCCCTGTAGAGACTTGCATCTTGAGCCCCATGCTGTGTGTAATGCCCCTATTTCTCCCAGGAGTCTCTATACTCTATAATGGTCCATCCTCTTGTGAAGAAGCCATGACATGATACATTTTTCAGACTGCACGCTGCATCGTGGGTCCATCCGAAGGGTGTTATGTTTAGCAAGGACGCATATCAGTTGTGGCTTGAATGCATGTGTGTACCTCTGAGTGTAGCTCGACGTTGTTGGCTTTTTTTTTGCGGGGTCCAATGTGTGGATGACAACCAGGTTGCCGGCATCCCCATATCTATATGGGGATTTAACAAGACAGAAGGGTCTTTAAGGAACTCGCCAAAAATGTCCTAAAGCTTCATGCGTGCAGCATTTGGAATATATGATGCGTACAAACCCTAAGATTATTTGAGACTCCCACCTAAAATGATCTCTATGTCGTCTTCAAGATGGACTTCACTATTAGCCTTTGAATCACTCATAGATATACATGCGAATAGAATTACAGGTATTCCTCCCTAGACCCAAAACCCTAAAACCCTAAACCCTGACGCTGATCTCTGCCAAGCTCCAAATCCCAGACCCCGGCAAGCTACGCCAAGGCGTAACGTGTACAGAACCGTCAAGACATCCCGGAAGGCCGGCCCGGTTTTGGGTTTTAGGGTTTCGGTTTAGGGCTGTCAGTTTAGGGCTTTGGAGGCTTTAGGGTTTAGCAGAGAAACGGATGATGTAGTGTGTGCATTGCGCTCCGTATGTGCCCGAGACAACGTGTGCTATGGCTCCTATGTGGAGATATCTTGTCAGAAACTCTACGAAGCTTCGGCAGGGATGTATCGCTGCTTTTTCGGCTAGTGGTCACCTGTATTTGCGTCTCTAAGGCGAGAAAGCCCCTACTCGCTGACAGTCATTCCCCTACGTTGTTCCAAAAGAGAGCGCTGGGAACATACACGGGATTACTACGAATCTTTTTCTAACCATTATATGGCATTTGGAGGTGGAAAGGTTCAAGGGCTCCAGCAAGATCGTTCCTTTGTGGATGCGTATTGGGTGGAGAGCAGCGCTTCGGGCTAGGATGTGGATTTCTGCGCGTACTCTTCCTGGGTTCTGCGTGGATTGGGAATTTGAAGCTCTGTGCTTGTTGCTTGCCGTCCTTCTTAGAACCTGGCGGCTAGGAGTAGGAAGGGCTCAACAGTAAGGCCAGAGTTGTGTCGTCATGTTGTTATTGGGGAGTGGGGGTGGACCATGGCAGTGCTAAGATTCCATGTGATACCGCCGCAGCCCCTGGAACTACGTAGGCTTCCACAACCCACATCCAGCTCCATACTTGAAGCAGAGGACGTGGTTGGAGGGTCAGTCAGGGAGACTTAATTAGTAAGTAGGTTCATAAGGGTGATAACCGGGGTTACTACATAGTTTATGGGGGTTATGAGTATACTTACTAACACTGACCTTCCAAGTGTGCTTCAGATGCTGTTTCATCGTGCTTCAAGGTACGAGGCCAAACCCGACACCTTGAAGCCTGAACTCGAGCTTATAGTCCCCTAAATCCTAAACAAGTCCTTCATACTCAAGGGCTCCCTACGGTGGATGGAGAACATCTTGCACCACGTAGGACCCTCAAAATACTTAAGTTTCTAGGGTTGGAGGCTATGTGATTAGGCTATCTGAGAGATCGCCCAAGCAAACTGTCACCTTGTCAGGCGACCTCTGGTACCTCGGCACTGGTGGGTCCTGTCTCCTCTGTGAGCGCAGGCGCGGCTCTAAGGATTCTATATAGTATAGGATATAGGGGTTTAGGGTTTAAGGTTTAGGGTTTAGGGTTTAGGGGTTTAGGGGTTTAGGGGTTTAGGGGTTTAGGGTTTAGGGTTTAGGGTACAGGTATGATGTAGGATAATATGAGCCAGAGTCTAAACTCCTTAAAGGGGGGTTATATAGGGGATTATATAGGGGACTACTTTAGGGGATATTAAGGGGGATACTAGGAGTTTAGACTAAAAGCTCATATGGGTGGTTGTCAAAATTATGGTCCCGTTTTGGGTACCCTAAATATTAGCTGCCGTATTATACTAGGGACCCAAAAGGGACCATAATTCTGACGACCACCCATATAGTATAGGATATAGGGGTTTAGGGTTTAAGGGGTTTAGGGTTTAGGGGTTTAGGAATTGGAATTTAGGGTTAGGGTTTAGGATTCAGGGTTTAGGGGTATTGGAAAAGAAAATGGAAACTACTATAGTATATTGGGGTTATATGGAGATAATGGAAACTGGAAAGTATAGGGATTATGTAGGGGTTATATAGGGGCTGTAAAGGGGATATATTGGAGTTATACTGGGATGATGGAAAATGTAATGGAAACTGTCATATACATTTTTGCGTTATTTTGGGGTTGTCTTGGCATAACGGAAACCAGAATGGAAGCTACTATGTAGGGGTATAGTTTATAGAGTTTTTGCCGCCAACCTTTAAAACTAACCCGCGTCGCTGTTGGACATGATTTTCTTTGGGTCCGGCGGTGCCAAACGGTGGTACTGTAGACCCGTGATGTATAGGCCCCCTCCCTTTAAGGGCCTTAATATTAGGGTTCCTATTATACTCCCCACTGACGGGGGGGGGGTGATTAATCACGGGTTTAATGCCTAAACCCTAAACCTCAAGTAAACCACAGGGAAGCTCAGGTAGCCCCTCGGAAGAAGACGTAGATGTATTCTTCAGAGTTGGAGGTCTAAGTTACTGGTGGTTAGTATGGAATAAAGGAAAATCTTCTATAGGGACTATATAGGGGTTATATGGGGATTCTATAGGGATTGTATAGGGATTTTATTCTTTACTCCCTACTAATTAACGACGAGCAAGCAAATGTTGAGGGTCAGGTAGCTGGCCTTGGTTAGCCAGGAATGAAGGAATGGATCCTCATAGTAGTACATATATAACCCATTTTACTAGTTTCCATTTTCTTTTCCATTCCTTCCTTCCCACCCTAAACCCTATAGTAGTTTCCATTTTCTTTTCCGTTGCTTCATTCCCAGCTGATCAAAGGCCGGGTAGCCCAGCGAAAAAGCCTGGCCGTGGTTTGCAGGCTCTCCGAGTGCCGCGCCTGCGACCGGAACGTCTCCGGCCTGGCCCCAAGGGAAGATGTGCGGATGTGGGCCTGAGGGTTTAGGGTTTTGGGGTAGGGGCTTTGGGATTTGGATCCCTAAGCCCTAGACCCTGAGGGTTTAGGGTTGTCCTTAGTGCTTTTTTCTTGAGCCGGAGTTCCTCAACGAGATGGTCCTACAGCGGCTCCTAGAATTTCCTCATGATCTCCACAGATTGCCGGGACCAGATTAATCTTGTCGACCAACAAGAAACTTGAGCTTTCAGGGTCTAGGTCGCGCTTGTGATTCGCAACTCTACATATTTCATGCTCAAAAGTATGGACGAGAAGACGGGACTTGTGAGCAGTACTCATTTTGTAGAGTGTCTTGCGCAGGGTCGGAGCGTTTGTGTGGCTAAACCCTAAACCCTTGGGATTTGGGGGCCTGAGGAGTGGTCGTCAAATTCTGGCCGCTGCTAAGGACCTTGCGCATGACGACAGCTTTTAGGTCTCAGGGTTAAGGGTTTAAATTAGGTTTCAAGGTTTAGGGTTTAAGGGTTCGTCCTCATCAGGATCATCTCCAGCATCACCATCACCGCTCTCTTCAGGCTTAGGATTCAGCGCTTAGGGCTTGGGGTTCAACCTAATCTTTGTACTACTGCTGAGGGAGGAGGAGGAGGAAGTGTCAGAGACTTCCACGGCATGTATGGGCCAGGCATCAGACAGTCACAGCAATCACAGTGCACAGTTAGGACTGTTGCGGTGACTTTGCTTTGCGTTTATTTACTCCTGGGCCCAGGCTATCTTGACTTTCGGCGATTCCTTGACACATGGCTGGACCGTTCAGGACCGCCATGGGATGCGTAAAGTGTGTGGGTTCATGATTTGGGGTTTAGGGTTGCAGAGTTTTTGATGTTAACGCCTTGGTTCTCAACTGGCTGAGGGTTGATCTGGGTCATGATTGAGAATTTACAGTTTTTTGGACTAGACCCAATACGGAACATGCCGTTAAACGTTTCAGAGTATCCCTCCCAATGAGAGTTGTAGCTATCGGTACAAGATGGGGATTTCGAAGCTGGGGCTGGAGCAGTCATTGAAGGTAAGGTTTGCTACAGTCCCTGAACCCTAAACCTTAAACCCTAAACCCCTAATCCCTAAACCCTAAATCCCTAATCCCTAAACCCTTAACCCTGTTATGGGGATTGCGGACCTGCAGTGCTCAAGATTGAGGGTGCCCTACTGTGGATGGAAGAAATCTTGCTCCCGTAGGGACTAGGGACACCTGAGGCGTAGACCTGGACTAAGGAAGGAAGAGGGGGTGTCTCTGAGATGTAATACTCAAATTCTATACAGGATTTTTCTAAGACATGCGCAGAGACATGTAGCGACAGTTTGGCTAGCAAATCCGAATTGACGTTGCCATTGCTGCCTGCCGAGCAAGCTGGGCAGCAAATTTTCTTCAAGCCATGTAAGTTCACCATCCAGTGCCAGTGAACCCCCGAAGTACCTCTGCTCTTTGTACTGGCATGTAGTGCAAGACCCTAATCAAGAAGGCGGAAGCTTGAGATGATCTTCTGACATGCCCACAAGCCCAGCTTTGAGATATGCTGGGACCTAGTACTAAGAGTAATCATACTAGCAATAATCATAGTAGAAACCAAGATAATAGTAGTACTAGTGATCATAATATTAGTAATAGTAGTATTAATCGTAGGACTAAGAACTTCTCAGGAGTTTGGGGTATCCTCCAGTATCTCTAGGGGCCCAAGAAGACCTGCTTAAGGCTTGATCAGGCTCCTTTGGGCTATATACACTGTCCTTAAACCCAAAAACACTGGGGTTTTTGGTTTACGCTCAAACAGTAGGCTTGAGGGTAAACCCTAAAAGCGCCAGGGTGTAGGGTTTCAGCATTCTCCAACTTGAGCCAGGGCGGGCCTCCAAAGCCATACGGCGTCTACTTGGCCCAGCTGTTGGGCGTCCCCGGTGAAAACGTGGCCCTGGCCCAAGAGAGGGTGGGTTGGGGAATTAGCTGGGGCTGGTAAGCGTGTTCGTGGTGGTTAGCTAGAAAACAGCTAGGGCTATGAGTTTGTGGTTGAGGGTTAAGGGCTTAGGGCCCGAAATTCGGATCGAGCGTCCCAAACCCTAAGCCCTGAACCCCAAGCTCTGCACCCCGAGTCCACAAAAGCTCCAGTACTGCTTAGGTCTGTGCCGGCAAGGCCGGCCAGAAGGCTGGGACAGCCACTTGAGTGGGGATTTCATAGAACCCAATGCGGTTTAGGGTTGAGTGGGGATGCTGGACCCCAATGCGGTATAGGGTTTAGGGTCTAGGATTGAGTGGGGATACGATGGATCCCAATATAGAGTAAGATTATATCCTCCTTTGGGGCATATAGTAATGGATGTAAAGAGGACAAGCTTACTAGGTTCAACCGCCAAAAACGCTACTTCCTTGAGGCTTCTAATTGTACAACGCGCCCGGCTCAGGGTTTTAGATGTTTTGCCAGGCCATAGTTATTCTACCAAGCTGAAGAGGATACATATTGAAAAGGGTTATGCTGATGCCAGGAATACTGGCGCAATGCTGTCGGCTACATCTTCAAGCCCCCGTACCCTAATTGACAGAATCCTTTGGAATAATCCCGGGACACGATTCAGAACAGCCCTTCGCAGCCCCTATGTGCTTTGCGACAAAACTTGATGCCCCAACGGAATTCCTGGACTACTATGGCCCCACGAAGATTATTTACAGTTGACGGGCGAAATCCGGGTGCCAAGGGGTAATGGAATCTGGGAACGACGTGTAAAGAGTTGCCACTGGGCAGCTGTATATGATGTAACTCCAGAGTTGCCAAGGATCGGTTGCAAGCGCATACTCCTTACTCAGAAAATGTACGTCAATTTATGCGAGAAAGTTTAAACTGCTGTGATCTATATCATATCTGCATTTGTACTGAGTCATAATCCCCACATGCATAGAACCGGATTCCCAAAATACATCCCCAAAACGTAATTCCCATGTCTTCCTAAGTCCTAAATCCTCAAACTTAAGCCTCTATAAGCCCTGAAAATAGGCTGCGCGTATCCCAAGAGGCTTCAGGGATGCCACTGCACCCTTAGCCCCCCAAACCCTTCTCCCTCCCTTCTGTGGTGTGGTTGCGCTTATACATGTAGCATAAATCTGCTAAACTCCCAAACCCAAGTCTCTATGCTCTGTGCACCTGCCACTGTAAGTCTCTATGCTCTATGCACCTGCCACCGTAAAACAATCCCAAGCACTAACAAACCCTGTCACTTTTTGGAGAGATGCCTAACAGTCCTAATCCAATTGTTTGGCCGCACTGTTAACCTTCACGGCGTGAGGCACAAAAAGCCTTGTAATAGGCCCGATGTAATGTATTCCAATACTCCCTACTAAGAACCAGTAACTAGTCCTATATTACCCCTACAAACACTGTTTCCACTTCATTTTCCATTTTTCTTTTCCATTTGATTCTCCGCTATAGGAGGTATATTCTCCGAATAAGACTAGACACCCTTAGGGTGACCCCTAAACCCTAAACCGAAAAGAAACCCAAAGCCCTAAACCCTAAACACAACTCTTAAACCCTCAACCCTCAACTGTAAAACCCTAAAAGCCCTAACATCCCTAAACCCTAAGCCTTTCATCACCCTTAGGGTGACTCCTAAGAGGCTTCAGAGATGGCTGCTCGCCTGGCCTCGGAATTGTCAAGGGGCTGCCACTACGAAGCTCGGCTAGGGAGGGTTTAGGGTTTAGGGTTTCTATGGTTTGGGGTCTAGGGTTTAGGGTTTAAGGTAGTTGTCTGTTAAACACTTAGATTTAGTTACCATAAGGGTTTAGGGTTTAAGGTAGTTGTCTATTAAAAACTTAGATTTAGTTACCATAAGGGTTTAGGGTTTAGGATGAAGGAGGAAGTTTGTCTCATCGAGTTATATTCTACCATGATCTGGATCTATGGTGGTTGCCCAAAAGATTCTCATGAAATCACCTTGTATATAAGCCCTTTACCCTAAACCCTATGATCCTAGGGCCCAATCTGGCATGCTCAAGGCTTGCACCATTAAGATCTCCCAATATATGGTAGAGTTCCCGTAGGATTGTGGTATCGTTGGAAGGCGAATGCCAAACCAGGTAGGCTGTTCGACTTGAGGATCCACTCTACGTATGGCTTACAGGGATTATAAATATGTGTACACAACCCTGAGTACCCCAAACCTTGGGAGTTATAGTGTTGTGGTATACGAAGTTCATGCAGGGTTTTCCCAAAACCCTTAACCCTAGCAAATGGTAATTTCCCTAAATAGGGTTACTCTTATCATAGGGACCCCCCAAGATGCCATGATTTTTGGAAGACCCCACATGTCCGCAGGACTCGGAAGTGTAGGGTTCGGCTAGGTTCCCTTCATTTCCCAGCATCCCTTGTTTGGTGGCTCAAAGGGGCTTACAGAACCTCAAAGGAATGTTTATTCGGGCCACACAGGCAAGGGGTTTAGGGAATTTGGGCTCCCAACCCCCAAACGAAGCACCAACCAACCCCTGTATACTTGAAGGTCTGGGCGAACTCTACCGAACTTTTAAGTCAGAATCTCGCTACAACTACCACGGCTACAGTAACCCTGGATATAACTGGATAAGTTACAACTCCAACTTCAATCCGCTCCACGCTGACTGGAACACCCTTGTAATGTAGGGCCTAAACAATTTGAATAGGGCTTGTGGGTACATTCTGCCGGTATGTAGCGATCACAAGGGGATGAGGTTGGTAATTGTTCAGACCTTTAAATTCCAAGTGATACGCCGCGAAAGTCCAGATTCCCAAGCGCTTTGGGTGCAAGCCAGCTTTTACATGTACAACGGCCAGTTTATGATCAATGGAGGAAATCTAGCACCCAGGGTCCTTTAATTACTGTACACAGGCTCTTATATGATTGATGGAGGAAATCTTGCACCACCTACGATCTCTAAATTCTTTGTACATGGGCCGCTCTCTCGGCGGCGCAGGACATTTTGCCCCAACATGGGTCATTCTATTTAAGATCCGTGCAGTACTGTACATGAGCTGCTCTATCATGGATTGAGGAAATCTAGCACCACCTTAGATTCCTAAGTTACTGTACACTGGTGTTTCTATCTTTGCTGGAGGAGATCTTGCACCACCTAGTTATAGCACAATATACCGTAATATACCATAATATATTGTAATATATTATACGATACCATAATATACTATAAGATACTATAATATAAAGATTCCCAAAGTATTGTAATTCCAAGCAAGCAGGGGGTTCGGAGTGGTTCATGTTTTCCTCCATCCTGATTATCTCCTACACCCTATAAGCGCCTGTTCCCATGTTTGTTCCTGGGTTCCTGTTTATACCCCTTAAGTAGATAGAATATGGGGTTTAGGGCTTAGGGTTATAGTCCCCCTTAAGTAGATAGAATGTGGCTTTGGGCACATTTTAATAAGATCCGCATATACACCGTTTTCTATCTACTTCAGGGGGACTATACAACTAGACCATACTGAAAGGGTCCTCTTTTTACACACAAATCTTAGGTAATAATGCACCCAAGCTATGTATGCTTTATGTTCAAAAAAAATCAAACTTGAGGACAACCAGACTGCTGCCACGGCAGCATCGATCGAGGAAAAGCTCCTGCAGCAGTACGGAAAGGACTACCTATTAGAGGTGTCAGGTTTAGGGTATTGGGTGTAGGGTCCTTTTCGCGCCTACTGTAGTTTCGTGATGGCATGTTGGTGAAGGTCAAGGACCTGCCTAGACCTCAAGGCGTGCCTCTCCGACCGCCTAAAACAGCAATGCATGCAGGCAATCATACTTTTGACAGACAGGGTCCATAGTTGGGGCACTGCCCCCAATCTGTAACAGTTGGATAGTTTTTACTTTTAATGTCACTATGTATAGCCCTGATTCTGACACCTAATATAGACTGTCACAGGGTGGGGGCAGTACCCAATCCATAGCACACAGGAACCCATTTTATAACCCTCCGCGATGTGTAGCTCTTTGGAGTACCTTGTAATTAATCCCCCACAAGGAACCCGGCAGAAGCCCTCTTTTTATTTCCTCCCAAAAGAAGGACCCCATGGCAGCCCCATTTAAAAGGACACTAGTCTACAAAAGGGTGTAGGTTCTCAGGCCAAGCTTTTCACCACCTCACCTGACCTCATTTTCTTGATTATTCTACATTTAAGCCATTTCCTGCTAGAAGTACAAGCGATTGGTAATTCACCAAACCGCAGCTCGGATGGTTTATGCCCTCTTTAGCCTGGACCTTAGTTTGAAGGTGTAGTTGGAGCGGAAGCTCCTAGAAAGACGAAGAACTCGGTTTAGGGTTGAGGGCTTAGATGTTTCAACGATGTGTTTCTGCTGTTGGGAAGGCTCAGATTGGCATAGGTGTCATTTACGGTTTCTCTGCTTTTCCAAGCCAACGTAGTCTGAAGCACTGTTAGCTGCGGGTTCCTTCTTCCTCGTTCATGTGCGGGTGTGCGACATTGAAGATGTGTAAGTGCATCTTCCTTTGCTACCTCAAAGCGCTCCCGGGTATAAAGAGTTATTGGCCAGCAATTAAAAGCTGTCTACCTTTCTGTATCTTTGCTGTGGGGGAACTCGTGCCTTTCAATGACAAAACCGTTTATTACTTTGCCTCAAATAAATATAGTATTGAGCCCCAGAAAGACCACCTTTGAAAGAACAGATTAGGGTTCAGGGATTAGGGGTATGCTGCCCCAATAATGCAGAATCAAATGGAAACAATGAAATGGAAACTTGGCTGTTCCCGGAGAATCCATGTACCCAATAATTAGGTACTTGGGATTTCGGGAATAGGAATTCTAGTGCAGTGTTGAGTAAGTATATAGTGCAGTTTTGAGTAAGTGTATGATTATTAGGTACTTGGACCCTTAGGGTTTTTAGGGGTTGGTAGAGATTTTTGGTTTGTTTGGATGGTCAGCGGGACTTAATTTTCAGGTTAAGAATGGGCATGGCTTGGGTTCTTCATTGGCTTCGAGGGGTCACAGGTACACCTACGGTTTAGGGTTTGGGGATTAGGGGATTAGTGTTTAGGGTTTGGCTTATGCAGGTACACTTACTAAGACTTACTAGCTTCCCCTGACCCTCCAAAAGGTGTTTTTGGGGGAGGCAAGCTGACCCAACACTTTGGGCCTTTATGGGGGAGGGGGGTACGGTTTAGGGTGTTAAGGCTTTAGGGTTTTTAAGGATTGGGGGTCTAGTTTGGCTAGACATTCCAGCTGGCTATAGCTATGGTAAGCAGTTCTACATGCTTCCCAAAAAATACCATTCCGCAACCCCCCAGCAGGGGCCACAGTGATTTTAGATTGTATTCCTTTCATCCTGCATTTTCCGAGCATCCCAACTCCCCCTAAAAGAAGCCTTACCACGGTCTTGTGAGCCATAGTCTAAAGTCTTTAAAGGGGGGTTATCTAGGGGATAATATTGGGCAGTACTCTAGGGGTTTTTAAGGGGCTTACTAGGACTTGTGACATGTGATAGTATACGGCAGTGAAAGGGTCCTAGTTTGCTTTGTTGGGGTAACCGAAATCCTCTGAATAACCTCTAGTCTGATTGCTGGAACTTCCAGTCAGGACAAGATGCGCCGAAACCAGGCAAGTCATCAGGGGCACTTTCTTTGATAGTCTTTTTTGGTGTGTGTGGGTGTGACAGTATCCATATCTGGAATCTGCAACGCTACAACTTTCTTGCGCTGCTTGGAGTGGACGTTTGACAGCTGTCGTCGTCCTTGTTTAGCAGCCTTCCCTTGAAATCCTGTGCGAAGAAACCTGTGACTGCACATGTATCGATACTGATGTGTGACATCGGAATATACGACGGTTTAGGGTCTAGGGTAAACCCTCAATTTCATTATTCTTCGACCTAGACTTGCGAACTCCAGCCTTCTGAAACCCAGCCTCGTCTGCCAGCTCTACCTCAGAGGGTCCATGTACCCAATAATTAGATACTTGGGATTTGGGTAATAGTGATTATAGTACAGGCTTTGGGTAAGTGGTAAGTATATGACTATTAGGTACTTGGACCCTTTGGGTACAGTTCTCCTGTTCTTCAGAGGCGACAAAGCGTCCTTTTGACGTGGTGGTCGTCTTCGGCGGGACCAATGATGTGCGAACTGGGGCCACTTCGGAGGCTCCTTTGTGGGTTTAGGGTTCAGGGCTTAGGGTTGAGGGTGAACCTGTCCCTCAAGTTTTTGGTCCCTCTCCTGTGCATCAAATCACCATTTCATAGTTTTGGGGCAGAGAATGAGGTGCCCCAAAAAATACGCATTAAGCTACCACAATAAGGAAGCCCTTTTATTTGCTATATACACCCTAATCCCCAAACCCTAGACCTTATATACCCAAACTATGGTAACCAGGATGTGTCCGTAGGGTGTTAAGTTCGATTACTGGCGCAGCGTCCCAAGAGGCCGCAGCTTGCAACTTTTTCAGGTGGTCCGGTCAAGGCAATGATATACTTGTTATACAACGAAAACTAATTGTTGTTCTGATAACGAGAATTGTGATAAGAGTACTGGTAGTAATAGTAATAAACGTAGTTGTCATACTAATGCTCACAGAATCCCTGACTTCTAATGTAGAAGGCCTGGGGGCTCAGAGACTTTATGATGCTTTAGAGGGCAGGGTCTCAGGATTTGGGGTGCCGGAATTTAGGGTTTTAGGGTGTAATTAGGGTTGTAATGGCCTCAGGGGTCCCTGTAAGACCTAAAACGAAAATCTGGATGCCAGGCCCTAGGTCCAGAGCACATACCCCAGCAAAAACATTGGAAAGCCCTACGCTCCAAACCCTAAGCCTGAAACCCCAGAAAGCACTGGGCAGCCCTAAACCACATGAAGCTCTACACCCCGAAGCCCTTACTTGCTGCAGGCAGTTCTGAGAGACCTGTCTGCTCGGGCCCTGGGAAGCCACGAGGACCTAACCCTCCAAGCAGTCCTCCGAAGAAGGTTCATGGATCGACTTTGCCAGGAGGGGTAATGGAAAGGACATGGGCAGCAACCACATTTTCTACCAGCCTGTCTGCTCATAGCAGTCTAAACATTATTTTTGCCTTCACATTGCCAGCAGCCCCAGCGGGCTTACATACAAGAAAGCTGTTTAGGTATCTGCGCACATCGGAGCGTTCCTTAGGTCCTTGGGATACAGGAGATTATCAGTGATGCATTTGCACCCTACGCAGTTTTTGGTTGTCATTCTCCTCCTCATCAGCGGGAGAGGGATATACAGAGAGAAAGTATGCACGAATCATCTTACTGCCGAAGGGTCTCCACATTCAGGTGATGATTCTGTCTCAAGGAAGGTCCTGGCATTTTGACGTGGTCGCATTCAACACTTCAGCCATATTTGAAGTGGTCTGTTTGCGTAGAGTATGTGGGTCATTCTCAAAATTATGGGCCACTTCTGGTTATGAATTGTATTACGGCACGAAATATTTGTGGGTACCAAAATAGGACCCTATTCTGGGTTGCTGTAAGAAAATAAGTTAAGTTACTATAGTGGGGAAACCAGCTTAATTGCCATATACCCATTATATGAACTTAGTATGAGTTCCTTAACAGCAACCCCAACCACTCAACCCCTGTTTCCATTTAGGTTACTATTTTGGGGAAACTGGGAAACCAAATTAATTACGGTATATACCTGTTGTGGGTAACTTGATTTAAGTTCCTCAACAGCAGCCCTAAACCCTCAACACCTGTTTCCATTTCATGTTCCATCTCCTTTTCCAACCGCCAAAAAAACACTACTCAAATTAAATCATTGGGGGGTAATGTCCCCAAACCCTAAACCCTATGTCCCTATACGACCCGTATTTTTGGAAACTCCCCATGTCATGGGATGATCCTTGGAGCACACAGGGAGGTCGAGAGTTCCATTTCGTCTGAAAACCCTGCAGCTTAGAGCCCAGGACCATTTGATTTTTGGGATTTTAGGGTTTAGGGGTTTTGGGATTTTAGGGTTTTAGGGTTTAGGGTTTAGGGTTTTAGGGTTTATAGGGTTTAGGGTTTAGAGTTCGGGGTTTAGGGGTTTAGGGCAGCCTAAACCCGAACTGATGTAAACTTGGAGCCTTGGGAAAAGTGCTGGGCTGGTTGTGAAATTGCGGCCCTCTGTGCACGTCTAAACCAAGCTGCAGGTAAACAAGCATGTGCTTAGTTGAAGGGTTGAGGGTTAAGGGTACAGTAGTACAGGGAGGCTTATGGTCCTCCTTAAGTAGATAGAATATGGGGTATATGGGCATCCTTTTGCTGTATACCCAAAGCCATATTCTATCTGCTTAAGGGGGACTATGCATAGGGTACTATTGAGAGAAAACTAAGCCACAGATCCCAAGCAACTCACTTCCGAGTTTGTTTTGCAGGTTGGCCTTTACGATAGCCGAAGTAGGCGGCTTCCATATGTTAAAGTAAGGGGTATCTTGCGACCCAAGAACATCCCTGATTATGGCCTTCCGTGAAACAGTGGCTGTCGGTCTCGACCCCAAACCCTACATAAGTCCTGAACCTCAAGCCATAATATACCCTACGCCCTACAGCCTTAACCCTAGACTCTATAACCTGGACCGTAAACCTTACGCCTTACACTCCGCACCCCAGCCTTTTAGCCCTTCAGCTCTGATGCCGTGGCCCAGGTTCTCCACCAACTGGCAAAGGGCTGTGGCGCACAATGCGTTGCTGTAACAGTTCCACCCTTTGGTGCGCCACCCCGTGCAAAGGATTTGAGGTTTGTGTTTAGTGGTTTGGAAGCTCGGCTCTTGAATGTGGGTCTTGAATGTGGGATGCGATTTCTTGGGCCATGATATGCTCGGTTCATGGTTCTGTTTTAAAATCTCTTCGCGGTTGTCGGGTTCCGCTTCCTGCGCGACATTTATAGTTAAATCTCCACATGCACCTCACAAGGGTCCTGCACCCTAAACCCTAAACCCTTCAAGCTCCCAAACTCATGAATACGCTCGTAAAAACCACTGAGACACCTAAAGGCGAATTCCTCAAACCCTAAGAGCCCCAACCCTTGGCCCCTGGGTTTAGGGATTTTAGGGAGTGTAGGGTTAAGGTTTTAAGGTTAAACCCCAAATTCCTCGGCTCCCTCGAACCTGAACCTCTCAAACCATGAAACCCTTACCCAACCCCTGAAGCCCCTATACCCTTGCAACCCATGCTCCTATGCTATCCAACTCTTCGGCGCTAACGTGAACTCCCTGGACCCCAAATCCCTTGAATCTCCAAACCTCAAGGTTTTCCTAGGCTCCGCAACGAAGTATACGTGCGCATGTTCACTATCAGGTTTCCTGTGAATTAAGTGTTTCAGGGTTGTACCCCTAAGATCGTGTCCCCACTTAAGCAATTCCCCGATCATGTGATCACCGTGTACACCTTGTATGAACCAATGTAGCCCCTTGATTGAAGGTATTGTACTTAGTTGTCTCTCTGGGACTTGTTTTGATGTGCGAGAAACCCTAAACCCTAGACCCAGGCCCAAAGCATCTTAAGTTCCCAGGCCAGAAACCCCTAGACCTTTGAACTTCCTCAGCCCAGAAACCCTAAACCTCCAAGCCTCAAACTCACGGGTGCTTAGTGGGAATAGGGGAATACAATCCGTATATAATCCCTATATAACAAATCCCTCTATTCCCTACTAACTCTAAGCCCTAAACCCTATATGTCTATATACACATACATATATTGTTCCCTTAACTGAAGCCCTATAATACATTCCCTCATTCCCTACTACCCCCCGGTAAGCAACCCTAAACCCTAAACCCCTGTTTACATCGCAAATCCACTCGCAGGGCAAAGTGGTCGCACCATCGCTGCTGTGCGACAGGCGTTGCACTGCAAAGTTTCATTGTTTCCGGGATTTGTTGACGGTTATATATAGGGTTGAGGATTCAGGGTTTAGGGTTTAGGGTGTTGGGGATTTGTGGCGGAGGATAGGGGTCTTGGTGCGTGCTAGAGATTTTGGTGGGGTGTCTGGCATTCGAGGTCCTTGGAGATGGAGAGTTGTGGGCCTACAGTTGAAAGGGGGCTTCAGAGCTAATGAATCAGGATTTTGTGTAAGTAATAGGGAGCCTGCCCGGGATTAAGAAAGGTGTCGCTGAGAATGCAAACAGTGCCATCAACACTTGTGCGTTGGAGCATCACCCCTTGAGACAGGCCGATGCTTTCATGATATGTTGAAGCTACGAACCTAGTAGTAGTAGTAGTAGTAGTAGTAGTACTACTACTACTACTACGACCACCACCACCAC
>CAJNIZ010003947.1:0-28044 GCA_905231905.1 Symbiodinium pilosum
GGCAGGTGACTGCAGCCAGAGCAGCGTCACTTTTTACAGATGCACTCAAGTATGAGGTAACTGATCACATGCTTAACCACCACCCTCGTAGAGCTCCTTACACGACGTCACTCGGCTACGTGCCCAAGCCAAAAATGCTTGGTTTTTCCAGCCGCAAAGCAGGGCCGCCGTCTCAACGGAGAGTGCCACGGGCAGCAAACTGGCCTACTGCCTCCATGCTGTGTAGAGGGGTGGATCCGAAGCACCCTTCAAGGGGGGGGGGCTTCAAGGGCTTGAAGGGCTTCAAGGGGGGGGGGCGAAGCGGGAGCCCGGTGACATTAGAGGTCACTCATTTGTTAGAGAACAACTTGATTATGTCCTCACAACATTGGGCCAATCTGAAACTAGCCAACAAGGACAGCCCAGTGCGGCCCCTGAGCAAGAGTTTTTTCACCTGCCAACGCTGTTCAAAAACCTTTTGCGCGATTACTAGTCTCAAAAAGCATATGGCCATCAGTCACAAACTCAATATTACACAGGGAGTTGCGTTTGATTCTGTGCGACGTGCAATTGGCAATCTTCCGCAACGCGCTTCTTGCGGACACAAGTTTGGGGAATGGCGCGGACTGAGAATGCATGCGGAGTCAAGAACAACCCATTTTCCCCAGAAATAGTGATGCCCCGGAGGTGGCTGCACTACCGCCACCGGCGCACGAAGACCCTGCAATTGCAAACGTGATCCAGGAAAAAGGCTCACTTATGGACTCAGAGCATGCGCAGCATTTTACACAGCACTGTTGTCTCTGCAATAGGTGGATCAGCGACCCTACTGCATTGAAGCGCCGTCTCAAGCATTCACACGTTGGGCAGTGGGAAGCGGTGGAGCCCAAGTTAGAGGACAGATGCGCTACATATGCTTCAACGTGATGGCGCATGTCCATGGTGTGTTCGTACCTCCTACAGCCGTCATTTCAAACAGTGTAACGTGGTGTTTCAATGTGCATTGCTTGGGCTCTTGCAGGAGGATGTCCAGCAACGTGGCAACAGTCTTCGGCAGCTGGACGCCAGCCCTGGCCAGCAAGCGCTCAGAAACACCGGCCCTCGAGGAGGGGACACCGAGGACAAGCTGGGCAGTGGGGTGTCGCTACTTGCGGCCCTAACGCTCCAGCAAGAGGACTCACTGAATCGCCTGAGGTTGGACACGTCCGACACCTTTCACCTGCAGCAGTCAGGCCAAGGAGCAGCGCCAAAGGCTTTGTTTCTGTCAGGACAAGCTTGGCGTGCCAAAAAGGAGAAGGGGGAGCCGGTTCCAGCCCTCAGGACAGTGATCTTCGGCCTGCTCCTGGAGGAAACCATGGCCAGAATGAAGTTGTTCGATCAAGACGCAGGGGCAATCAAAGCAGCTCAAGACCTCCAGCTAATAAGCCAGGACAAGCTGTTCCTGTTTCAACGCTGGAACCAGATTACACAGAAACTGGAGCCGGACCAGTCCAAACAGGGGCTGAAAGCTGAAGCGGCTCTGAGCGCGCTCCAGGAACTGGGCAAGCTCTGCCGCGACGACGTTCTGACCAAATCAGAATGAAGAAGTAACCGGAACAAAACGAAAAGGCAGTGTTCGTGGTAGAAGTGTCGCTGAGGGCGCCGGACGCGGCCAGAGCACAGGAGCTGTTGGACATGCTCACAAACAACGCAGTCTGGAGTCTAGTGGCTGCGCAGCTGCGCCCGCCCACGCTGAGGAGACACGGCCTGGCCGTGGCTCTGCGCGAGAACACGGCCCCTTAGGGAGGGCGTTCGCGCAAAGCAGGCGGGACTGCAGAGAACCTAGAGCACCTGTCCCGCAGATATCTTCTCAGAGTCTACAGAACACCGGTAACACTTGCTATATTAATTCCTCCGTTAACAGCGGGTTGATGTCTGCATCCCCGAATCCTGGCAAAGAGTCCAACAAGGCAGGAAGTGGACACCTGCAAACTTTATACGCTTTCAAATGATGGGATGGAGGAATCCACATGAGCAGCATGACGTTGTTGAATTCTTGCAATTTCTGTTACCGCGCCTCGGATGGGTAGGTGACCCTTTCTCCTGGGGAGTCCGACTTTGGGTGGAAGGCGCGCAGGAGGAGCAAATTCACAGTGGGCCTGTGCATGTGCTGGTGCTCAATCCTCCTGATGGCCTGTGCGATTCAAACATACAAAATGCAATCAACTCATGGCATGCGCAGCAATACATGGATTGCATACTTCTCCAGTGCACGTGTGCGTGCAGTTGCCTCGCTATAGGGACACCCCACAGGGAATTGTTAAACATATGATTCCCCTTTCACTTGACAACAAAATTCTTCAATTTCTTGTTTTCAGATCCCAGGATAGCCAAGAGGTTAACTGGTGCAACTACGAAATTGTTACTGCAGTTGTGCATTTAGGACCCTCCAGAAAAGTTGGTCACTACAGAGTTGCTGCCTTTATGCCTGGGGAAGTAGGGTTTTGGTATTCCGATGATAATCAGCCCGCAACTTGGACCCCGCATCTCAATGCAGAAATTGCAGAACAGTGCTACATGTTTGGTTGTCTGCGCAGGTGAGTGCAGGCTTTTGAGGGGGTAGCTCAAAACCGCCGTCCGTTTCTTGTGAGCCAGTGCTGGCCACACCTGCACCGAGAGATTGTGCCTGCAAAAAAGGCTTCTTGCACGTTCTTTGCAGTCGTGGCTGAGGGCCACTTACCTTGGTTGCTGTCAGTCACCAAACCTCTTGCTGCTCAAGCTTTAGGGATGCCTCCTTGGGCCCCTACATCTTGCAACTTTCTTGTGCCCAGTGCGCTGCAGCACCCTCCCACAGTAAGTGAGCTACGGCTCCTGTGGGGCAGCACCTTCACTTGTTTCACTCCCATTAGGTTACGCTGCCACTGAGCAGCCGCGGCGTTAACGTCGTGTAGAAAGTTCGCGAGTAGGTTAGACCAGACCGCTGCGGTTTAAAGTCGAAAAAAGACAAGCCAAGCAGGTTGCAGGTCAAGGCTCTCCTGGAGCAAGGGCTTAAGGGCATCCATGTGGCGAGTATGCTCGTGGCGCGCCTATGCCGGTAGTGGCATGGGGTGTGCTTCGGGGCATGGCTTGCAAAGGAACTTTCCCCAAACTCGCAGAAAAATGAGTTCTTACTGAATTGCATGCTGTCTGAGTGATATGAGTAATATAAATGAGGAAGATATATTTGGATGAATATTTACGTCTGAATATTCTTCTTTGATATTTTGTTGATTGAATTTTGCTCGGTACGCTTGAGAAAATAAACATACCCGAATGATCACTTGAAGAGGCTTGGTTGACAGTTCAATTTCCATTGCAAACGCATGCTTCGGGCGTTCCATGTTTCAGCATAGTTGACAAGGATTCTGATCTTCCAGTTGTTTCAATCTTTGGACTGTTTCGTAGACACCCCAACTAGGCTGGAATAAATGGTTTTTGACTGGATGATCACATCTTGAGATCTTACAAAATTGCGCTCTTCTTTTCCTGGGTGACTGCAAAGATTTCTTTCTGACCTCGCTGGGGCAAGTGGCGAAAACTAAGCAGGCAAAGCGCGCAGAAAAAAAATCAAGATGTTCTCAGTTCGTTGTTCTCCGCGCATGCTATGCAGGAAGCCTTGTGAATCGGCTGCGTGTTGTTAACACTTGTTAGTTAGCATGTACGTGGGGCACTTGAGGAATTGACTTCGTGACTTTTGGAATTATCCCGCCGACCGAGAGGAGGGGGCATATGCTGGCCGCCAAAAGTCACATTTCGTACGGGTGCCAGCTCGGCTCTCGCAGCTGCATCCGAAAACTCCCCCGCGCGGTCAAGCGAAGCGTCTCACTTTTTCAAGCATTTACGGCGCTGGGCGGAGTCGCCGTGCTGGACCGCAGTGACAGTCTTGGATTCCTTCATGTTCTGCAGTTGCAAGCTTTTCTAAGAACTTGTCATGGGTAACTAAACAGTTTTGGATTATATTACAAAAAATATAGTTGCCGGAAAAAAGAAACTAGCATATACCCAGAACATCCGTTCTCAGGTGCGTCCGGGCGGATCCCACCTACATCAAGCAATGAGTGGCCTTTTGCCCTCATGTGCAACATGAGCAGGCCATCTTCGCAAAATCCATCAACCACGTGTTCTGCATGTTCCATAAGGTCCATCAGGTTCGTAAGAACTTCCAAGATCCAGACTGACGCCAGCAAACCAAGCACATTTGGATGCAGGGCATCATGGGTTTAGCAAGCAGTACTGAAAGAGAGTAATTTGATGATTTAGCAGGACTCGTACGTTCACAGGAAGAAAACAGGTTTGTATAATAGCGAGGTACTCAGACCAGCGGTCACTTCTGTTAGATGAAGGCGCGTAGCAGCAGAGCCAAATGCTGATTCAATGGCAGTGACTGCTCGAGCAGCTAAGCTGCAGGTGCCGTCGCAAGAAGTCTAACATGCATGAATCTGAAGTTTGGTTTGCAATGCACCTTGTCCAACGCAGGTAGCAAATGTCCCCATGTGTTACGAGGAATGGCAGGGGGCCTTGCACCCACCCAACACAGCAAACAGAGCCCCCATCCACCAAGCTAGCTAGCATAGCCCACAACCCACAGTTTTCAGCAATTTCGCTGCCTCACATTCGCTTCGAAGTGCCGGCAGCATGCTTCTTGGCAGCAGCACAGTACTGCTGGCAGTACAAAGCAGGGGAGTGTCCTGGGACTTTCTGATGTTTAGGGTTTGTTGTTTTAGAACAAGTTATTAACAGATTTGGAAGAAACTTGGGTCACACCCTTAGCAAAGATCAAAACAGAAATATTGACACGCAGTCCCTCCCCCCTGCTTCATCGAAAAGGTTTTGAGGTACTTGGAAGTATGTTTTACCACAGATTACATGGAATGCCGACAGTTACTGGGTTGAAACTTGCATATCGTATTCAAAATTGTGGTAATGACAAGTGCGTGTGCCGCTTGGGCAACGGTGGCAGGGACTGCGGGTGTGGAAGGCTCCCTTGCGCATGATGAACAGCAAGACCCTAAAACGCTCGCAACCAAAGAACTTTCCTGTTTTTTTTGTGGAGGTGCATTTGCATCATTGTATTGTTTCGATAGCACGCGGCCAACATGGTTCGAAGAGCCGCGTGTTTAGGCTTGAGGATTACAGAAGCCGGGAGATTGGGAGGGCGCCCAGGGGAGCGTGGAGGAACAAAACTTTCATGAATCAAAAACTAGCAAAAGAACGTTGCTAAGGGAATGGGAACACATATTGGGTCTGCGGTCCTTAGATCCAAGTGCCCCAGGCTTTTGGCCTTGCCGGATTTTGGGTTCAAGAAGCCAAAAATAGACAAATGCACCTTTGTTACCAGGTTGAGAACACGTCGCTGCAACCAAGTCATGATCTCGAGTCCTATACCGTCAAATGACGAATCAGGCTTTTGCAAACAATTTGTGGGCTGGTTTGTTCCGATTGTTCTCTCCAAAACAGACGTCCAAGTTGTGGAATACATAAGGCTTTTTGTCGGTTCTGTGTTGCAATGGACAACGGGGGCCTTTTGTGTTGTAGGGCCAATCTTTTATTTCCAAAGGGTCATAGGTGTCAGCTGAAAAGGTTTAGCCCAATGTCTCAGATCGTTGGAGCTCCCTCTAGCCACAGATGATGGATGGATCACACTTGGCAATTTTAAGAGTTGCGTGCTGGGGTGAAAGCGTGGTTCTTGCGCCCTTCCGTTCTTCAAGCTTAGCAGGTGTGGTGCGTATTCCCACGTTTGTACTAAGGCTTGGAAAGGACTCCTTCAACGAAGAAAACCATGTACAAACACTTCCCCTTTGAACCCTTGGCCGCCGACCTGAGTTCTTGGATCTTCAAGCAAGAACGCCTTGGAAACTTTCACATACGTAGCTTGTACATATTAAATGGTGAGATCAGCCCGGACCTTTGGGACCTTCACTCAGGCAGCGTGCTTGTGGCACTTGCAAAGCAGCTTGTGAAGAGAGGGTCCAGGCATTCTTTTGACTTACAGGGCTTTTGTGAACAATCCTGTCGGAGGAGGCTTCTTGATGTTGAAGGGTGTTTGTAGCCTTTGACAGCGATGTATGACACAAGGTTTAGTTCGCGAGTTTTTGACGGAGTTTGCATGGTTTGAGAGGAGTGTAGGCATCTAGTGAATCTAGTGTTTTCCGGGATTTGGGAGATTTGAGGGTTTGAAGGGTTTAAGGTGGCAGTTTTATTGCTTTGAGTTTGCTGGCGTTTGGCCGATTTTGCCTATGTTTCTTTTCGATTGCGGGGCAAGGCAGGGCAGCTATGGTCTACACTTTAAGCTCAGTTTAGTCTTATCTCCAGGTTTGGGCGTTAAATGTTCTGGGCTTCTTGGATTGAAAAGAGGTTTCAAAGGCCGGCTTAAGACTGTTTTCGGCTTCCGCAATGGCATGCAGCACGATTTGTTTGACTACCCCGCAGGTTCTTCCATCTCTGATCCGAATCCTAATGATTCTTTCCGCCAACGTGTATCCTGAGCCCTTCCAATGTTAGCACTTGGGTCCCGTTTGAGCTTGGGCGTTTAGCCGGTGATTGTTGTGTTTGTGGCTAGGCATTTCTTGAAGGGTGCAGGATAATTTGTTTAGGTGTGGAGGGGTTTTTGAGGTTGTGAGGTCAGTGGCAAGAAGTTGGTGTATGTATCTTTTTGTTGCTAGTCTGTATTGGAAAGTTCTTTTTTGCAGTTTCGAGCGCACGGCCATTCAATTTCCAGCAAACAGTTGTGTTCCTCAGCTTTTGTTAACACGCGCCCCTTTATTCCGTGTTTCAGGAAAAGACGTTTCCTTCACTCTCCCAGCAACTTGGAAGGAGTACAGGGACGAGGGCCTGGACCTAGTAGCCGCGTGGAGCCCAGACTTTTGTTAGGTTGGCTTTTGCAAGTTTCGTGGGCGGCGACGACAGGGCAGTGGCCTCTGGATTGGGGTTGTTGGTCTGATGGCTTTCCAAGTAAATAAGTCTGTAGATATGATTCTTAGAGGTTTGTGGCCATCATCAAGGCCGTGGTGTACGCCCACGACCAAGGCCGCTAGAGAGAGGGTCTGTATCTCCACTGGTCACTTGGTAGGCGGATGCTTGTTTGGTGGTAGGCATCGATTTCCGACTTGGGGGCAAGCTTGCATGGCTTAGACTTATGATTTGAATGAATGATATAGCTTGTTGATCAACGTTATGGATGTCGACGTTGATTTTGGCCATGGGGCGTCACAGCTCCTTGCCTGCCTCACGCGCAGCCTTTTCAACTTCTACCGTGCATGTTAAACCCGGACTTAAGTCTCATGGGAGGGCTTCGGCAAACATATTCTGGGCACGGCTTCAAAAGGGGGATTTTGCTGAAATGCCATGTTGGTGCAAGTGCTGCTTGGATCCGACAACTTGACGTACGAGGGGAATACTGTTAGCATTCACCTTTTTTCGAAAGGTCGTCTGGAGTACCTAGGATGCACCTCCTAGAGCATGTGTGCTTTGGTCGAGAGTGGTTTTCGTCTTGAGATTGTTCCCGTCAATGTTAAGCGCCAACGTGCTGATGAAGAATGAGGCGCATTGCAGGTGAAATGGACATTCTCATGCCGTGAAACCCAAAACAGCCTTTGTGTCAGAAATTGAGCTTTGTTGATGTTGCTTGTCGCTGTAAGGTGGTGCTGGATGGTGACTTCATAAAGAGGCAAGATGTCGGGGAAGCAGCTTATGCTGAATCTGAATTCCTAGTCCAGGGCCATTTTGATAAAGGGGCTTCTGCTTGACCAGTCAGGACAATAATTATAGAAACGCCAGACGCATCCCTCACAACTTGCAAGCGTGCTTGCGAGGTTCATTTGTTCACTCTCCCACTGGTAAAACCGACGGAGAACAAGACCGCGTAATCAGTATCCTCAAGCCGAAAAGCCAAGAGTCTGCACTCCAACTCCAGCAAAGATCCATGGTTGTTAGTAGCAATTGCAGGGCTTCGCACTGGACAGCTCTGGGTTGAAAACAACATGCAGCTAGCGTTCCGTAAGATACTTGAGTCTCCATTACAGCTCCAGCCCAGCATCCTGAAAGCATAGCCATGTACAATAACGATAATGAAGCAGAAGGGCATTTTGAAAGGTGTAGGGTTTTGCAATGGCAGCTAACGCCCACGCAGAACTTTGGTCATGTCATCGAATATTGTAGCAACCAGAAAGAGAGCGGTTGTTCGGAAGTCTACATTCTTCGGAGTCTGCTGTGGCTTGTTTTATTGAAGCATGTGAGCATTTCAACCTTGCTAATTGGGACTCCAAATTCGAAGCCAAAGGAGCCAAGAAGCCTTTGCTTCATGCAGTTAGAGGACACTTGCTGTGTGGTTCTAGCAGCCAGGGTAGCACTGTAGAAGCTGGGTGTAAGGATGCAGAGGCTTAGATGTCGAGAGGTAGCCTTGTGCCCGACACCAAAAAGCAAGCCCTAAATTCTCCATCCGGTGGTGCACCTCCGCTCAGGGGATGTTTCTGCCTTTATTTCCCGGCTGGATTGTTCAAACATGCACGGAGGATCATTTGCGGGTGCCAGAGCTTGAACTTCACACAGCTAATCCCTTCAACGAGACCTTAACCGGTCCTTGTGGAGCACTGAGTACTCTTTTCTCTGGGGGCTCATGTTTTGCCCCTTGCAGTCGATTTTGAGGGCCAGACAAAGCTGGAATCTTCAGACATGTCGAAGCCCCGCCTTTTTCAGAGTACCTAAATTCTGAACCCTAAGCTCTCCCGACAGGTCCCCGAATGCACATGATGGCCCGCAGGTGCCGGGATTGTTTTTGCCTGAAGACCGAGGAAGGCTTTCAGGTTTGAGGTTTTTTGGGTTCAGTGAGAGAATTGGGGATGGCGAGGAGCCTGCCAGGATTGCAAGCAACGCGTGAAATGTGGGGAGTTGCTTCAGGCGTGTGATTGTTGGGCACGGTTGCTTTGATCCTTGCCTAAACCCTCCCCCGAACCCCACAAGAAGCCCACCAGTTGCAGTCGCGTTTGTTATCACTGGTGGCGACCGTGGGTGTCATGGATGCATGCTGCTAAGCCGGTCCTGATCACCGCGTCTTGAAACCTTGCGCGGACGTAGTATGCAAGCGCTGTTCTCCGTGAAGAAGTGACAAGCCAGGCATATGAGAGATTTGCATTCGCTCCAGCCAGCCAGAATAGAGATGCCTGGAACTGCAAGCTCGCAGTCCCAAACCTTGAATCCTAGAATCCTGAAGCCCCAAATGCCTCAAGCCTAGCCTGAACACGCCCGAGCCCAGCCCAATCCCTCATCCCCAAACTCAACCCCAGCCCCCGACCATGGATCACAGACAGTTAGCAGGCGGAGATTGGCCTGGGCCACTTCGGGCCTGTATCCCAGTTTGACTTGGGAATGGTATAGGGTTGTTTGAGTCGTGGCAGCCATCACTTTCCTATGTAGACAGGCATTTGAACGGGCGTCGGCGACTCATCAACCGCTTTGGTTTCGATTTAGATTGCTGTACATGATAAAGGTCTGATAAATAAGATTCGTGATTCCTGCGTAGCCTGGGGATTTTGGCTTGGCTTGAAGCGGCGAGGGAGTTGGAGGGTTTTGGTGTGGTGTGCACTTGGGGGGCCAGTCTTTTTCAGACACTTGGTAGTGAAGGGGTCTGCTGCAATCCCACACCTAGCATAGTTTGAGGGAGGAGGTGGCGATTTGGCGTTAGGACTCCCAGGCGACAGATTTCGGTCGAAGTGTTTGAAGCTGCAAGGTCTTTCGGACAACGTCTTCAGTAGGCTTAGCAGGGGTTTGGCTGCTTGTTTGTTGGAACTAGTGGCTCTAAGGGTGCAAGAGGTCATTTCATGTCATTATTGCTTTGCAATCGTCTTGAATTTCAATACTATTCCAACATTTTGCAGTTGTTGTTCAGCCCTGTAGTGCTTTGCCGACAAGGATGCAAAACAAGTATTCCAGAAGAGGACACAGAATGTTATCCAGAGCTCTTGCCCTTCCCCGTGTCGCTGTAAACTGCCTCCATGGGTTGAGTCTTGATGCACGATCCAGAAGGAATAATGGGACATTAGCTCAAGTTTGCAGTGCCTGAAAGTCTAAGGCCTGGCGGGCCTGGCATGATTTGCCACAGTGACGAGAAACAGCATCGTTCATCCTGTGTTCACAGAGTCTCCACACCAATCGTAGTTCGGAGGCTGGTAAAGCTCTCCCGCGGATCTCTCCTGAGGGGTCATTGGTTGCCACGCACGGGGTGTAGAGGACTAGATACCCCAAGGCGAAAAGCCACTGTATCCTGAACTCCAAAACCCCCATACAACTTAACCCCTAATCCAATCAGTTGTACCCACCCTTTGTTCTTCCCAGGCTTGAGAACTGGTGCGACATTCGCCCTGAGCCAAGCCTGCCAAGTGGTGCTGTTCCAGAGCGACTCAGCTGTACTTTATTAGGTTCTAGGGTTTTGTAAGGGGTGATCTAGGAGTTGAGCCTTAAGGTTTTGAGATCAGGATTTTGGGGCTTTAGGTGGAAGGTATAGGGGAGTATTTGGAGGGTCATAGAACCCAACCCGCAATTCGGCATATCTCCTGTGTATACATTCAACAAAGAGGGCACGGACTTGTTGCTTGTGCTCGGATCCATGATATAGAGACTTGATCATGGGAGCACCGTTATGAATTGAGGGTCTACTGTAAGGTAGGAAGATAGGGTCAGTCTTTCCTGCGCGCAAGCAAGTTCTATGTGCTTGATCTTGATCAACACTGAATTATGAGTTGTCTGTCGACAAGAGTTCAAGCACTTTAGATTCACAAAGCCGCAAAGTTTGATCTTTGACTTTCGCGCTCCAACAAGGTCTGTCCGAAGCCCAGTAAACCACATTGACTAGAGACTCTGAGGTCTTTGAGTTTAGCGATGTCAGTTTGAGGGTTTGGGATGGAGAAGACCAGTTGCATAGATTTGCCGTTTTTGCTTACGGGGCCTCGAATTCAAGCAGGTTGTTGCATGGTACATGGCTCATGTGCCTAACAAGAGCCTGAGTTTCGAGAGAGAGTCGACAGGACTTGCGGTTGGGCTTTGAGATGAGCGAAGGGTCTGGGTTGGGCAGAGTGCATTTTAGCCGTCCGATTGCAGGGAATATCCACGCACGATTGCAGGAAAAGTTAGGGGATGTGGTTCTGGGAAGGGATTGTGTAAAGACTAGCGCTTTAACGGGCCGGAATGGCATAGTGACTACACGCAGAATAAACATCGATAAGAATGGTAGTGCAAACACAAAGGAGACGGACAGCACTTGAGAGTGTTCTCATTTTTGTCCGGCATTATCGAGTTGCCGCATGTTTTCGGGCAAGAGATTGCAAAGCCCTGCACACCAAAATCGCAAGCGTCCCGCGTTCTCCTGCTATCATGCGCCCAAAGCTGTAAACCTAACTCCAAGAACTCTGAGCGTCCACAGCTTTTCATCGTTATGGTCGAAACAATGATCGAAGATGATCGCAAATGTTTCAGATTTCGAGACGACATCCCTTTATCAGAAGCCCCTGCAAAGTGAGGTACTGGGAGGCAATTGCTGACGAGCAGTGGAGGGCTTAGAAACTCCCTACACCACCAAGGTTTTTCAGTAGCATGATTTACGCCGTGGCCCTAGCATAATTTTCTTGCAAGGCCGAAGACCTTCACACTTGCTTCAGATCCTGTGTGATGCCCTTGTCAGGAATAGAGTGTTGGAATGCAAGCTCGTTGCAAGTGGATTGAGGTGATTCCCGACTAGGCCCCAGTGCAAAGACTCTACTGCTTTCATTTCGCCAGCCTCAGCGTGAGCTTTCCATGTGCAAGTTCAGAGAGGTTTGGATGTAAGCTTGACCGTCTCGGGCTTTGGATTGTGGATGGAGAGCTCGAGGTTCAGAGCCAATCGCTGCAGCATGCTCGAAAGCTAGATGGCCCAAACCGGTTTGTTAGTGCAGATCATACCTCGTCTTTTTCAAACGGACGCAGTGGAACCAGCTGAACGCCCGGAACTTGAAAGTTCTTGAGATGAGGTGCTTGCTTAAGCAGGGAAGCTTCCCAGCTCTGCCGTCACCAAATTCGGCAAAGCCCTCAACTGCGTCATGCTTGATGACCTCGTCTGTAGAGCCTCCCAACTCCAAAGCCCCGACCTTCCTCGCCCAAACTCCTGCTCCTTGTACGTTTTCAGCAATCCTTGCGTCAACTGCATGCAGCTTTTACATACTAGCGGTGGAATCCTGGCATGAAAGTTCACAGATGAAGCACTGCAAGCTTTCTCGGAACTTGCAAGTATGTTGATTGTTGAGGAAGCCACCCCAGCAACGCATGGTCGACTCGGCAGGTCAGCAAGGAAACCGGGTTTGAGCAAGCGCCCATAGAGGGTTTCCGGGTCAAGGTTAAGATTTCAGGTTTGCATGTTTGCTCTAGAACCTGGGCAGAAAGGATGGAGTACCTCCAAGCACTGATCAACCCAAGATTGCAAACCTCAACCTAGCAAAGCGCAAACACATGAATCCTCAGGTCCTGCGTGGAATCTTTAATCTCAGGCCCTTCCCAAAGTTAGATGATCTGGTATGGGGTCCTTGAAGGACTCTCTTCTGTTTGGGTAAAGGAGGGTCTCTAGAACGCTACCTAGTTTTGAGCTATCGATGTTTTTTTCACTAAGCTGACTATCCTTTAGCTTTAACAGTAGCCTGCCCCACCACTGTATCCGCGTGAAAGAAACAAACAGTGTCTTCCCAGATGAGAATAGGTTAGCGGTTTAGAGGTTAGCGGTTTAGAGTCTTTCGGGCTATGACGGCTTGCAAAAACTGCTGTATGAGTTTAATTTTTCAGGTCTCTTGAAGTTTATGATCAACCTTGTCTTTGGGCTCGGCAGGCTTTTCTGGTTTGCTTTCAACTGGTCAAGTTGAGGGGTTTTGTCGCATGAGTTCTATGTTGCAATGTCTGGATCTAAGCCCTACTGCTCGGACGCACAACTTGCAAATCTCGAGGCTTGACCAGGTTTTTGTTTGCATAGGTCCTGCTTGTGAATAAGGGTATGTCATGTGCCTGCACACGCTGGGTGCAGCTGATTCTGATGATGCCGCCCCGACCTTGCCTTTTGAAGGCAAATGCAGCTGAGGCTCATGATGCTGGTCGCCCCCGCCGCGCCAGCTAGACATAAATACAGCTGATGCTTATGATGCTGGCTGGCCTACTGTATCTGATGCTGCTCATGATGTTGGCTGCCCCAGCCCCCCTTGGCAACTGAGGCCGAACTGCAGTGCACTGCTGACAAACATTCCCTACAAGTAGCAGGGAGCATGCCTCGATTTGCCGCGAGGAGTTGCCAGCCGCGCCATCAGCGAAAAGGAGCCGACGTGGACTGAGCACTATCCAGGCGCCCACAGGGATTGTCTTGCATCTGGTGTTGGATTTGAAGCATCCGTAAGAACCCTGGAGTAGGCGAAGGCAAGACACCACCAAATTACGTACGTGGATTTCCTAGTAAGTACTGGTTCAGTTTCTGTCAAGTTTTGGAACTTGAGGGTCAAGTGACCAAAAAATTAAATTAGGTATATTATAGCAACCGGAAAAGAGAAAAATGATCTTTGGGGTAAAGTATTGTTGAAGACGGACTTGAACTTGCTTGGTGCGACCACCAGCAAGCTCCAACTCAAGTCGGCCTCACGTGTAGGCATCGCTTGAGGGCAGGTAGGTGATGCTGCTTGTTCGCTTTCCTTTTCCTCCTCTTCTTGAGTCAATCTTCTTGGGTCAAGCTTGGACGAGTGGGCTTGGCAAGTGACTGTAATTTGAGATCTAAGAGACAAGGCATGATGTGCGCCCAATGTGTCTAAAGCAAAGGACCTTTTGCGAATGAGTATGGGGTGACCCCATGCCCCACTTCTTTGTGGAAGCAGGTGGCTGTGTTGAGACGAGGGATTTGGGCTGCCGGGTAAAGCCCAAACTAGTTTCCGCACTCTTCTTGCAGGACCCCAATTCATATTGGGTATCTCCTGCGGCCTCTACAATAAGATCAGTGCTGAGTTGGGTGGTTTCAAGGTTTGTTTTGTTGATTTGAGGTTGCTAGATGGCGGGCTTGTCGGGCTTGGGAGTCTGTGGTTGACCATGTAGGGATCACGTCAGAATTCAGGCCTGCATGTTAATAGATTTATCGGGTAGGTGTTGAGACTTTTGCCTCTGAAGGTTTCAGGCCTGAAGACTTGACGGAAACGCGCGCGCGCGCCTCCATCAGATTTTGCTGACTTCTTTGGTGTGGCTTCTTTGGTCTGAACCCTTGGAGCAGGCCGGCACGCTCAAGGCTCGATAGTTTTAATCCCATGCAGGCAATGGTTAAAAGTCAGCGATTTTTGCAATTGTTCTCTTCTTGCAGTTTCGCTTCCTCGTGTCCTCACCCTCGAAGGTACACCTCAGCTTGGAGAAGTGCAATCCTGCACTGCATTCATACCTTACCTTGACGGACGCACGCTCCGACAAGTAACCCCAGAGGCAGAAACACTTGATACCCGGCAAGCCTGATTCCCATACCTAAAGCCCACCCGGGAAAGTTGGAGTGCTCTTCCAGGCTTCAAATAGAATCTCAATCTGCATCTCAAGGTGGCAGTCCCTTCTTGTAGGTTGTATCCAGGATCTATCACTTTGTATGGGATATGCCCTGATCAAAGAAACTCAGATTACGTGAGCCTTAACCCCTAAAGCCCTGGCCTTTTCAGTGAGGTCTCTCAGGGCCTCAAAAGGAGATGCCACAAGCGCATGAGGCGCAGTTCATGGAAAAGGGTTTGGGTTTTTACGGTTTGGTGTCGTGCCTTTATAGCTTCGGGTTTTTGGGGCTTTGGCTCGGGAACTCCTGCGGTTTAGGGCCGGGATTTGTCAATTTCAGGTTCAGGAATCTACCTGCGATGAGCACTTTGGACTGACCTTTTGTCCGAAGGTGTGCTTTTTATCTAGATGGGACAGCTCCGCGAAGAACAGCAGTCAATGGTAGAGGGTGGAAAGCCTGGGTAGTTATTATTGTTAGTATTCCTATTCTTATTCTTGTTATTTTCTTATTCTTGTTTTTGTTATTAATATTGTTAATATTCATATTGTTGGGAAAGCCAGTTCCACAAGGGGCTCCACAAGTGAAAGCCCTCACTTGAGGGCGGCTTCCAGCATCTTCCAGCCAGACTACTTTTCCTCTTTGCTTAGCAATAATAGTAACGATGTGAATAATAGCAATCTTGGTAATAACAGTCGAAATAACAGTAATAAGACTAATAATAATAATACGGGAGCCTTGACACAAAAACATGCCTAAGTTGGCCAGGCCTTTTGCTATGCCACCGGGCCACGCATGGATCCGGATGAGATGTTAGAGAAGCTCTGGTGGGAGCCTCAGATGAGTCCTGGTGTGTCCGAGCGGTATATCCTTGTGAGGGGTTTAGAAGAGGTAGGATTCTGATTTGCTGGGCCTACATGAGACAACCGTGCTTTTGAGACATACCCTTACTGTGTATTATTCGCACTCCTATAATTGCAACGGCATCAACAACGTCTACGGATTAGATGACTTCTAAACGATCAGTAGTGATCATAAAAAACATCAGCAGAATACTCAAGAAAAAAGTGAATCTTTCATCCGAAGCCCCGAGCGGCCCGAACTCCCGCAGCCCATGACCTTAAACGAGCCCCCGCTTGTTCTTTTCAGAATCCGAACCCCAAAGCCCGAATCTTCTAAAGTAACCTTGCTAGTTGCATTTGATATTGCCTTTGGGTTCTCGTAGACTTCTAGTATACCATGACTTCAGCAGACCTCACAGCCCCGTTTCTCGATAATTTGTACCGTCAGCCTTGCGCATCCATCACGCACGGTCTCTTGTTGGTATGGAACGAGGGAATGAGTTCAAACGACTTGTTCCCATATTATGAGTTACCCCGTAGCAAGCGTTGCATAAACCCCATTCGCAAAAAGGTAGGACATCCCGAGCCTTGGATTGAAAACCTGGAGCCCTGAACCTTAACATTCGGAGGGGGTTTCTTGCTGTGTACTTCAAAGCAGCGGCCCCGGCATTGAGGAGGAGTGTCTTTTGGGACCATGCCTGCCAGGCATCTTCGGGGTTTCGGCCTCAGGAGAAGAGGTCCGATAAAAAGCATTAGTTCTGAACCCTTATCTTGACTGGTCAAAAGGTCGAGCCTTGAACCCTAAACTCTGTGTCCATAGAGGTGGTGCTGGTGGTGCTGCTGCGTCGGGGCAGGCTGCCGTCACCGTCGAGCTGCACCAGGTAGCCGCTATTCTTGGGGATCTCCTTAAGCCTTAACGGTACATTTTTCAGGCTTAGGGCAAAGAGTTGCAGTTTGGGTGGACTTTGACTTTTCAGCAAGCCTGTACCCTATGACCGGTAGAGCCCTCACTACCCAAAACTCTCAACTTTGGAAGTTCTTGAAGCGGGATGGCTCACCGGATAGGCCTCCAGCAACACCATGATGAGGCAAGGCCCCCCACTCCCCCATGGACCCCACGGATTTTAACTGCGACCCCGTACTCAGTCGCCTCGGTAAAATCCCCAGTCGGTCGGAAACTTTCACCTCAAACCAAAACAGGGACCAAGCAGCCCGAAGTTCTGAAGCTTCGGGCACAAGTTGGGTGTATGGTATCAGCACAAAGTCTTAGGAAGGATCTGTGTATCGAAAGGCTCATCTTATCATTATCCGCATGTCCCGAAGGAGCATTTTCGAGGATTTGCGTAATAGATTGCGGACTTGAAGTTCGCTAAACCGCCTCTGATTGGTCAGTCCAGCCCTGGGACAGGGGTCACTTTCAATTGCCTCTGCTTCAACACCTACCTGAACTCGTGCGCCCAGTGCAGTGCACAGAAGGGGTAACCTTTTGGTTCTTGATCTAGCTTCGGGTTATGATTATTTAGAGGATTAGACCGGATCTGCGGCAATTATGGGGTTTGATCCGCACAGGGTCGAGGCTACAGTGGTCAGATTCCAGGATCAGGGCTGGGGGTTCTGGCTTGCGAGAGAGGCGCCTAGATTTTCGGGCTCCTGGGCTCTGAAGGACCCTTCAATGGCGCTCCCTGAATATGGTGCCGATATTCGTCCATGTATTCATGCAAAGAGGCCTGTAACCCGGGTCCAGGGCAAAGAGTTTTCTTTTGAGGATTTACGTCATGGGAAGCACCTGTTCAGGCTTCAGAACTAGGACGTGCTGGCCATCCCTCACATAAAGCTCAGCGTGGACCCTGCCTGAAGGGAAGGCCTACATCCCGCAGGAAAGAGCTCGGATCATGGCTCTATGCGGCAAAGTGAAGGTTCGTTTGTTTTTTCAGAAGCAAGCTAGGTCCCGAAGGATTCCCCGAAATGATCACAATATGGCCAAGCCCCACACATTCACAGCGAACCCTTTACGACGATCCTGGCCCCAAATCCTGAGACATATGCAGGCACCTTGAACCCCCAAAATTGCAATCCTAGACGGGTCCTAGACCCACACTAACTTCTCACCTGAGCCCTCAGCAATTTACCCCTAAGAATCCCCTGAGCAGGACGCCTTGCCGCGAAAAAGAGACGAGATTCTGCTGCGGCACGGTGGACGAGTACCGTGCCATAATGTTTAATGTTTTAGCGGACCTGAAGGTTGGGTGTGCAGTCCTGGGCTAGGGGGCTTGGTTCAGGCACTTGGAGTCCAGTATTTAATTCGGTTGTTCAAGGCTTGGATGGGTTTTGTGTTCTTCACCTAGCGGAGCAGTTTTTGACTTAGTCGTTCGCGGCCGCTTCAGAAAGATTCTGCAAGGCTGAACGAGTCCACGCTAGCAAGGATCTGTACTTTCTCCAAATTCCTGAAGGTGTTGCAGTCCGGTCCAGTGATGTGGAGGAAAGTGTTGCCATGCCGGTGCATCCTTGAAGACAAGACTAGGTCAGGTGGGTCCTCGCCGGCAGATTTGTTGAATGGGCGTGAAGCGTGCGACATGAAATGGAGAGTGCTGGGACCGTCAAAGACACACTGCTGCCTGTCCATCGTGCTTACTGGAGTCTTCAGCATCAGCGCACTGTGTGCCAATTCTATGCATCCAATGTGCGCTCCTGGCATAAAGCTTTGGCTCAAAGGGTACCACCTCCAAGTGGTCCATTGCGGGAGCTAGACTGGGGATTCTAGTTGCTGAGTGTACCTCGTGTGGATGGACATGGCCCCTTCATCGGGGGGGAGCGCTGCGCCGCGCATGGAGTTCGAGACTGAAGATCGACTTGGTGGTCCTCAGCCACCCAGCTGGTCGAAGCACCAAGCTTTCGTCGTTGGCTTTTGGGATGCTGGTGATGAGCAATTGGTGTGGGAGATGGTGGGAAGCTTCGACAGTGCTCTTCTTTGAGAGGACGGCTAGTCTCAGCCGTGGCGCGCAGGCTCTACTCCCAGAGCCAAGAGTACCTTGATGTGGTTGTCAAGGTTGAATGGCATGCTTGGCGATGCTCCTGGGCTTTTTGCTTGCATGGAGTCTCCAAGTGTGCGCCAGCAGCCGACGATATGGCTGCAAAGGTGGAACAGAAGCATCGAGAAGTCGGAAGTGACAGTGGTGCTGCTGCTTCGAAGGATGGGTCAGAGAGTTTCCCAAGCGCTGCCGAGGGCGACGCTGCCGATGGCGCTGGGGCGGCCTATGAGGAGGACTCCCAGTACCACGAGGACTTCTGGAAAACCCGATCCACCGCTTCAATGGTGAGGGGGCGGCCTACTTCCTGAAGATGCAGGACCACGACGACTTCCTCGAGGACAAGTGGTCGAGTGAAAGTGGCCAAGCAGTTGCGGGCAGGAATTGCTGCAACAAAGCCTTTGAAGTGAGAAGCCTCAGCTCTTCGTGCCGGGCTGGAGTTGAGGAAGGTTCCTGCCTTGCTGTGTTAGGTCAGGTAGGCGCCCAGGTGCCCAAGGCTCAGGCTTGCAAGGTTGATGCCGCCGCAGGGTGTCAGCCTTCGGTCCAGGTTTGCAAGATCACGGCCCACGCCCAGGGGCCGCCGCCCTTGGCCAGTAGGGGCTGTGATCCAGAGCTTGTGCCAGGTGCAAGGCCCAGGTCAGGTAGGCCCAGGCGTTCATTAGTCAGCAGCTCCTCAATGCCAGCATGCCCGAGGTTTCAGGCTTTCAGGTGCCCGCAGTCCAGGCCTGTGAAAATGCAGGACAGGTAGGCGCCCAGGTTTGCACAGGTCAGGTCAGCAAGGACGAGGCACGTGTTGAGGTTGATGCAAGCAGTTGCCAGGGCCAGGCGAATGAGGCCCAAGGTGCAGCAGTGCAAGATCGGAGTGCCGACTGAGTTGTGTCTAGGGCAAGGTTACTTTGACCCAGGTCAGGTAGGCGCGCAGGCTGTCATGAGTCACAGGTTTGCCACACTGCCACTGTGGCCACCACAGGTTGTCATGACCATGTCCAGGGGCAGCAGCTCCTGGCCGGCAGTGCCAGCATGCCCGAGGTTTCAGGTTTTCAGGTGCCCGCAGTCCAGGCCTGTGAAAATGCAGGACAGGTAGGCGCCCAGGTTTGCACAGGTCAGGTCAGCAAGAACGAGGCACGTTTTGAGGTTGATGCAAGCAGTTGCCGGGACCAGGCGAAGAGGCCCAAGGTGCAGCAGTGCAAGAACGGAGTGCCGACTGAGTTGTGTCTAGGGCAAGGTTACTTTGACCCAGGTCAGGTAGGCGCGCAGGCTGTCATGAGTCAGGTTTCACGCTGCCGCTGTGGCCACCACAGGTTGTCATGACCATGTCCAGGGGCAGCAGCTCCTGGCCGGCAGTGCTAGCATGCCCGAGGTTTCAGGTTTTCAGGTGCTCGAGGTCCAGGCCAAGTTTTTCCCGAAGGCCCGGCCCCCAAAACTTTCTCAAAACCAAACTCAACCCGCGAATCCTGAGTTGGGTTTGCTCTTTAACCAAACTCAACCCGCAAATCCTGGGTTGGGTTTGCTCTTAATACGGTTTATAACACCTGACAGTGAAGGTTCAGGACAGGTAGGCGCCTAGGGCCACGTCCAGGGGCAAAAGCTTCTGGCCAGCAGTGCCCTCAGGTCTCAGGTCGCAAGGTTACAGGCGCCTTTGGCCTCTGAACAAGTGTCGTCCAACTGCAGGTCCAATTGTCAAGCTTGGGTTTCGGCGCTGGAGCCCCAGGTGCAGGTTTGCCAGGTTGCAGGGCCGATTGGAATGTGTCAATGCTTGCCAGGGTCATGGTCAGTTCAGCTGCAGTTCCGCTTGTCAAGCTTGGGCGTTGGTGCAGGAGCCCAGGTGCAGACTTGGAAGGGTGTAGGGCTGAATGGGCTTTGTCAAGTTGTGAGCTTTGGCTACTCAGGTAAGGCAGGTGTCCAGGAGCTTGAGGTGCAAGGTCGAGGCTGATAGTGGTGAGGGTGCAGCGTGCCATTTGGACAGTGCAGGTGTCAGGGACTGGCTACAATGGCTGTCCAGGAACAGCCGCTCCTGGCCAGCAAAACCAACAGTCCTGTGTGTGCAGAGGTTCCGCCTTCAGTTCCGTTGGACAATTGAGGGCCCGCGTGGCCGGGCACATGACTCCAGCTGCTTTTCTGCATGCTTCCACATTTGTGTTGAGCGATGCAGCGCTCTGTGGAACGGGGGGCCGTGTGCCGGGATTCGTGTTGGGGAAGCGGCCCATCCAGGGCCTGAGCGCCAAGGCCCTGAAGCCCTCCTGGGCACCGGGCTCCTTGAACAAATCAAAGGTGCGATCCAGAAGCTCGTAGCACAGGCCGTTCGACAGTCGCTTGGGCAGGCTGGCCTTCCAGCCGGCAATGCCAAGGCAAACAAGAGGCGCAAGCGCAAGGTCAAGAAGGCTGCCGCCAAAAAAGGGGGCGGTGGAGGGACCAGCAGCCAGGCCCCATCGCCGAGTACCGCGCCTGCCCCGGCAACCGACAAGGACAAGGGCAAAGGCAAAGGTAAGGGGCAGGGTAAGGGCCAAGGCAAAGGAAAACCGCACCTTCCGGTGTGGCCAAAGCGGATGACGGGTGGCAGGTAGTTGAAAAGAAGCAGTCCAAAATTGAGGATTTTGTGCTCAGACCCCAAGATTGGGGGAGCCCGCTTATTCTCTTCGCGGACCTCGCGTCCAAGTTTGAGGCGGCCGACCCTAAGAAAGTATTTGAAGCTGTTGTCCATTGCGCGGCTTCGGACATACCGGTCGCGCGCCGCATCCTGAATGCATCGGGTCGGTCTTACTCTGCCCTGCTTGTTGCAGTTGACTTGTCCAGCTTCAGGACCATGAGCTGACCAAGGAGGAGGGCGTGAGACAGTCCATCCCTGGCCGCATCGGCCCGCGTCCGATTTCGTGACGGCCTTGCGGTGCAGTGTACGTCGGCAGGGTGCACCCCCGCAGCCCAAGGGTCTGTGTGTGTCAAAGCAGGTCGAGAGCAAGGTGACAGGTGTTCTCTTTGTGAAGGTGCCTCAGGCCTTTGCTTCTGCTGACCACTGGCAGGCTTTCAGCAAGAGCCCCAAGCTTGCCATTGCAACCTGGGCCACCGGCCATCATGTGCAGCTGACCGACTCATGGAATTGGGCGGAAGAACAAGCGGCTAACGGGGCCAAACAGGTCTTCGGGATAGTCAGGGCACCCCTGAGTGACTTGCTCACTCTCCTGGCCAAGTCTGGTGATGCTGGAGTCTTTGTGTTGCCACCGGCCGGACAACGTGAGAAGGTTGTCGTAGAATGGGTTGATCGCCGCCCCAAGGAGTCCGACAAGGATTACTTTGCCAGGGCGAGCCGTGTGCGAACTTTGGGCCTTGCTGTAAGCTTGGGTGGAAGAGGCCGATTCGTGTGTGGCAGCTCAACGGATGCCCTAAAGCATGGGACTTTGTGCAAGCCTCGGCTGTTGTTGAGGACCATTTTCAGGATGTCCGCATGATTCGCCAGCGCACCCGTGGGGCCGACAAAGCCTTCTTGTTTAGAGGTGCTGCTAGGGCTGGGGCTGAATGCGATTTGTTACCCATTGCCACTCAGGATGGGGATGGATCCCAGCTTATGCTGTGGGCAACTTGGCGCCGGCCAAGGCCGAGCAAGTAAAACAGAAGCGCATCAAGACAGGTTCCTTGCCTTTCGTCACGCCGACCCCTGATATCTTCACGCCGGTTGTCCAAAGCTTGCCGGTGCAGCCTTGTCAGGAAATCGCTATGGAGGATGCGACCATGCAAGGTGACGCCTCGCCTTCTGCGGATGCCTCTGCTACCAAGGACAAGCCGAAGCCTGTGACTGCCCCTAGTGACGCCACGGCAAAGAGGCAGAAGGTTACAGTTCGGGAGGTGCCCAAAGGTTGTGCTCTGCAGGCGGCCGCCAAGGATGGCAACTGCATGTACCATGCCGTTGGCGATGGTCTGCGCTGGCTGAAGGAGCAGCCCAAGGCGTTCCACCGCCTTGACCTTCGTGCCCGTGTTGCTGAGCATCTTGCCAGACACAAGGAGGACTATGAGCCTGCATGGTCCAGTGACCGTCGTCCTGGTCCTGATGGCACTGCCTTGCCGGACTGGGATGCTTTTGTTGCGCAAGTTGCCTTACCTGGCAAGTACAGTGGCGAAGCTGAATCCGGGTCATTGTCATCCCTGCTGACCCCAATTGGAAGGTCTGTTCCTATGGCAAGGCCAAGTACAAGGATGTCGTGGCAATTTATTTTGCTGATAAGCGTTTTGATTTTGTGCAGCCTGAAGGCAAGTATTCCAAGGACATCTCAGGCGTTGTCGCTGATCCCAATGGTGGGTTCCTTGTTGGTGGCGTCAGTGAGGCTTGCTCCGATTCCTCTTCTGAAAGGCCGGTTGGGGCTGGGCTGTCGCAGGCCCGTACTTCCGTCTCTGGTCGGACCAAGCCCGGGACACGGGGCATGTCTCTTGCACGCACTTGCACCGCCCGCGCAGCTCCTGTTCGCAAGCCTGTCTTGGTGCGAAAAAGCCATCTTAAGTCGTCTGCATGTGGCAGCCAGGTTGCTGAGCGTCAGCTTGACTCACTGGTTGAAGAGTGCAGTGCCCGGCCCCGACGTCGCAAGGGGCGCCCATCACTTGTGCAGTGGGTTCAGGCAGGCTATGCCAGGTGCAGTTTATGCAATTCAGGTATAAGACCACCGATGCCAAGGTTGCCAGGTTAAGCTTGCTGCACATTTTCGCGCCCACCACAAGGGATGCAAGCCTGCCGGTCTTGGAGTGAACAATCGGATGCCGTCGCTGATCTGCGACCTGTCACCGGACCAGGCGGCGGAGTGGCGCTGTCCGTATTGCAGCAAGGGGATTAGCTTCGAGGCTGCCCGCACGGCAGGGAAACAGCGGATTGCATCCAACAAAATGCAGCAAAAGGGAGTTTCATCCGCGTGTTGCATGGCAGAAGTGGACGGGTGCTGATTATGTTCGCAGGGCCGGCTGCGCCACCGAGACCCGCTTCAAGGGGTTCGACCTGCTTTGTTCACAGACTCGACCGCATCTCCTGCAGAGGAGGCTGCGTAACCTCTTTATAAGGACAAGGCCCGCTTTGTTGCAAGCAGGGTTGCTGGGGTGCAGCGCGCCCGTGGCCTTGAGTTCTTTGCCACTGCCAAAGAAGTCTGTGAGTGACTGCAGTCGCCGTGTTTCTGAGAGCTCTGTGCCTCAATGTGGCCAGGATGGGGGTTAGCTGTGGAACTGCGCTCCGCCCTCTGCTTGCTGCCTGGCGCATTGATCTAGTTGCCCTGTCTGAAGCCGACGTGACTTTTGACTCAGGGGCTACCTGGGTCAGGGAGTGGAAAGCTGCTGGGTGGCATGCTTGCCTGAGTGCCCCGTCTGACAATGAGGTATGGGGTATCCAGAGTTGCCTTGCTTAGTAGGCTTCCCTTCAAGCCTGTCCAGCTTTGCCAGCATGAGGGTCGAGGGCGCCAGGCTTCGGCTTTGATCGATGTGGCCACTGAATCGGGTACTGACACTCTCCTTTGTGTCGCCGCCTACCTGCAGAGTGGGCAGCGGGCTGTGGCCGAAGCTCAGCCCCATGATGTCTTGGCGGAGGTGGATTACTCTGGCAGAAAGGCACTCGTCTTCGGTGACTTTAGTGTGGCCTTGCCCTTGCGTGCGATGATGCAGCCCGGGGGGAGGAGTTGCCGTGCACAGGTCCGTTGGTTGATGGCAGCCGACGACGCCGTATCGATTACGGCGTTGCATTGAATGGCCTTGTCTCTACTGAGTGCGTATCCCTGAAGGGGAAGTTGGTGCTCTCTCTGACCGCCGTGCGGTGGTGTACCACTTCGATGCGGCCGCCCCTGAGATGCTGTCGGTGCCCCCCAGCGCCGTACTCGCCTGCCTGAGCCGTGCCCTGAGGACTTTGTTTTCCCGACTGAGGTTGAGGCACGTTTTCATGAGCTTTTGCAACAAGGGGTTGATGCTGCCTGGGCCTTTGCGTCTGACTGGGCCGAAAGGCTTCTGTTTGAAGAGGCCAGGGAAGATCAAGTTCCCCGCAGTGGGCAGTGGAATCCCAGGTGTCCCCGGCGCCGTCGTGGTAATGATCGGGACCTTGATCAGTCGCCTGGCCTTCGGGCCCTTCGCCGTCTGTTGCGCAAGCTGCAGCTTTGTGTTTGCCGCCCTTGGGATGCTCCTTTGCATCGAGCCTGTGCCGCGGCTTGTGTTACTACTCGTTCCCTTGTGCCTGAGCTGCCTAGGCTTGCGTGTGGCAGTGCCCTTGCCGTGCAGCAAGTTGAGAGTCTTGTTGCAGAGCTTGCCAGTGTTGAAAAGAAGCTTTACCTCAGCAGATGGAAGGAGCGCGTGCAACTTGACGTCGCCAAGGTGAGGACCTATGTCAAGCGCAAAGCTGATGAGCAACTTGCCTTTGAGCAAGAGCCTCCTTCTGTGGAGGATGTAGTTGGAGGCCGGCGCCCAGGGGTTGCAGTGCGTGAGCAAGCCCATAAGTGGACAGAGGCCTGGACTGTCAAGGAGCCTCCCGATTTGACCCAGGTTGATCGGGTCCTTTGCTCGCTGCCGCGCCCACCGGAGGTGTCTCTTCAAATTGCGGTTGGCGCGGAGGAACTTCGGAGTGCCACCTTGGTCATGAAGCATAAGGCAGCTGGGGCCGACGACTGGTTTTTTTGTGATATTGGGCTGCCCTCATCTGGGACCGCATCCTTGATCAGGGTCATGCCTTCCATCTGGCGTCGGGCCAGGGTTGCCCTCATATGGAAAAGCCGCCGGGGCACTCGCCCCATTACGTTGCTCAGTGCCATATGGAGGGCGGGGGCACGCGTGATCCAGTCCAGCTGAAGCCGTGGGTGCAAAGTTGGTGCGACCATCGCACTGCAGGTGGTGTGGCTGGCACTTCTGTGCAGCATGCGTTGATGCAGATACGCAAGGCGATGGCAGATGAGGCTAGTTGCTTTGTCCAGCTTGACATTGCCTCCTTTTTCGACAGCATTCACTTGCCCATCCTCCAGCATGCGCTGCAGCACCTGCGTTTCCCCCCTTCGGTGATGTCTGTTCTCTTTGACTTTTACTCCGGAGCTGAACGTGTCTTTACCCTTGCCGGAGCTCACACTTCCGGGTGGGCCGCCATCGATCGTGGCCTTGCGCAAGGATGCCCTTTGAGCCCGGTCCTTGCCTCTGCACTGTCACATCTGTGGGCTTCTTATGTTGCCAGTGATGGGCACCCATGTCAGGTTGGGGCTCTGGCCTACATCGATGATAGAACTCTGTGGCTACGTAAGGGCCGCCCGGTCAGCTGCATGCGTGATGCCCTTCTCAGGTCTGCTGAGTTCGACCGTGCTTTCTGCTTCTCTCTGTCTTTGGACAAGTGTGCTGTGATCCCCAGGGTGCCGTCCAGGGAGCATTCTGCTGCCGAGGCTTTTGGCTTCAGGGAGGCTGAGGAATTGGAGGTGCTTGGGGTTCGTGCCCCGTTCAAAGGCGCTTGGTCGCTGCTTGAGGCTTCGAGTTTGCAAGGTCGTCTTGAGAGTCTGCCTTCTTGGCTGCGTCACTGCCAATCGCAAGATTCAAAAGCAACTGCTTCTGTCGTTGGTGGTGCCCCCTTTCTCTTGGGCTGCTGGCTTTGCCAGGCCGGATGCCAAGGCTTTGACCGAAATCGCTCAGGCCTTCCAGAAGTGCTTCTCGCGGGACTTTGCCAGGGTCTCCTTCTTCGAAGCCCTTGATTGGCAGCTCCACCCTGACTTCGCCTGTGACCTGCGCGCCCTTCGGGTGCTTGGGAAGGCCAGCGTTCAAGTTCCTGGATGGTTGGACTTCCTGCCGATCAGTGAGGCCCGGTTTAGGTGGCAGGTCCTCATCCCTGAGGCTCCAGGCGTGTTGCAGAGGCTTGACTGGGTCATGGACTTTGCTGGCTCTGAGCTTCAACGTAGGGACCGTGCCGGTCGCCTTAGGGTTGCTAGGCCTGGGTTTGCTGGGTTTCAGGTTGTTTTCCAGTGGCTCAGGCAGCATTACAGGCAGACCCTTGTTGCCAGGACGGGCCGGGTCAAGCACCGTTACCATCGTGATGACCCCAGCCGTGCTTCAGGGTTGGACCTTCATGCTCCGGCTTTGAATGTTGACTACCACTTTGATGGCCTACATGCAGCGCTGCAAATGGGCCTTCGCTCCACGGACCGTGCTGCCATTGGCGGTGGGAACTCCTGTTGGTTCTTCAATGCCAATGGTGATTTTCCTGATGACCATCCTCGTTGGCACTGCTTATGCGGCCGTACTCAGCCATCGCGGGTGCATTTGCTGTGGAGCTGCGAGTGCACTGAGCATTTGCGTACTTCCTTGCGACCGCCGACTGACAGGTGTGAGGAAAGACTCCTGCTTCAAGGCGTACCTGAACAACCGCCGGCTCCTCCGGCGATCGACCCTGGTGACTTCCACGACACCTTGGCACAGGCGCTGACTTTGCAGCTTCGACAGGATCCTGCTGTGCTTTACTTGGCAACGGACGGATCCGAACACCTGGACATTGCAAATCGGGGGGCTCCTTGACGGTCCATGCTTCAGTCCACTTACGGGCCTGTTCGTGCACTGCAACCCCTGGGTGCCAGGCTCCACCGACATCCTCGACAGAGGGGGGCTCTTGCTCAAAGGCAAGCTGCTCATCAGCTTTGCGCTTGACGTAAGTCCGCACCTTGGCGACGTCAAGTTGCATACGCTCCTTCCATCTGCTGAGGTGGAGCTTCTTTTCAGCACTGGCAAGCTCTGCCACCAGACTCTCGACTTGCTGCACGGCAAGGGCACTGCCACACTGAAGCCTAGGCAGCTCCGGCACGAAGGAACGAGCTTTGGCACAAGCAGCCGCACATTTATGCCAGGAGCCCGGAAATTCTCTGACTCTGCGCCCAAAGTGGTCCGCAGAGCCCGTCCATCTCAGTCAGAAAAATCGAAAAACACCTAGAAAGGTCAACTAGCTGACATCTGCACATGTACAACTATACAAGCAGAATGAATCAACAAGTTGGCAACCACATGAAACTACCCGGAGTGCATTAGAGCACAAACGAGTGTTGTCAAACCCTAATGGAGGCATGCTGCAGGTAGCTAAAGAGTCCGACTGCTAGCAACTATCCTCTCTCGCTCACGCAGTCGCCACCACTCTTCACGTCCACGACCTCCACCACGCCGGCGGCGGCGCTCCGCAGCAGCTTGGTCGGCACGATCATTGAGCCAGCGAAGGCGGTCTGCGCAAAGTCCAGCCGATGGCTGCCGCTGAGGACGCTTGCCATGCGAGGGAACCCACGTAAAGGTCAGTTGAACCTGTAACGCCGCCAGCTCGGTCAAAGAAGCCTTCGTCCTCTCCACGAGGCCGAGCAAGAAGCAAAAGCGGTAGTTCCGTCGCAGCACCACTTTCAAAGCAGACTGGGAGTCCAGCGCGAAGACAACTCTGCCAGTCCATCCAGTGTCACGAACGGCAACCACAAGTGCACTGGCCGCACAGTCGAAGCCCAACAATTCTTGCTTGAATGAGGATTGATCCTCATCTCCATTGCCAGCCGCACAGGTGTAACCACCAGGATGGACTGCCACTACCGCGCCCGCCGGAGGTGTCTCTGTCCATTGCGGTTGGCGCGGAGGAACTTCGGAGCGCCGCCTTGGTAATGAAGCATAAAGCAGCTGGGGCCGATGACTGGCTCCCATGTGACATTGCGGCCTTGGTTTAACTGGGCTGCCCTCATTT
>CAJNIZ010003947.1:28142-99079 GCA_905231905.1 Symbiodinium pilosum
CACGTGTGATCCAGTCCCAGCTGAAACCATGGGTGCAGAGCTGGTGCGACCATCGCACCGCAGGTGGTGTTGCTGGCACTTCGGTGCAGCATGCGTTGATGCAGATACGCAAGGCGATGGCGGATGAGGCTAGTTGCTTTGTCCAACTTGACATTGCCTCCTTTTTCGACAGCATTCACTTGCCTATCCTTCAGCGTGCACTGCAACACCTGCGCTTTCCCCCGTCGGTGATGTCGGTTCTCCTTGACGTTTATGCTGGAGCTGAACGTGTCTTTACCCTCGCCGGAGCTCACACTCCCGAATGGGCCACCATCGATTGCGGCCTTGCCCAAGGATGCCCTCTGAGCCCTGTCCTTGCATCCGCTCTTTCACATCTGTGGGCTTCTTATGTTGCCAGTGATGGGCATCCATGTCGGGTTGGGGCTCTGGCCTACATCGATGATAGAACCCTGTGGCTGCGCAAGGGCCGCCCGGTCAGCTGCATGCGGGATGCCCTTCTCAGGTCTGCCGAGTTCGACCGTGCCTTCTGCTTCTCTTTGAAGTGCGCCATCATTCCCAGGGTGCCGTCCAAGGAGCATTCTGCCCTTGCCGAGGCTTTTGGCTTCAAGCAAGCTGAGGAATTGGAGGTGCTGGGGGTTCGTGCCCCGTTTGACGGCGCTTGGACGCTGCTGAGGCTGCGTGTCCGCAAGGTCGTCTTGAGAGTCCGCCTTCTGGGCTGGGCCACTGCCAATCGCAAGATCCAAAAGCAACTGCTTCTGTCTTTGGTGGTGCCCCCTTTCTCTTGGGCTGCTGGCTTTGCTAGGCCTGACGCCAAGGCTTTGAATGAGATCCGCTCTGCAATTACCCAGGCTTTCCAAAAGTGCTTCTCACGGGACTTTGCCAGGGTCTCCTTCTTTGAGGCGCTTGACTGGCAGCTCCACCCTGACTTCGCGTGTGACCTTGGTGCCTACTGCTGGGTGGTTGGACTTCCTGCCGATGAGTGAGGCCCGGTATAGGTGGCAGGTCCTCATCCCTGAGGCTCCAAGCGTGTTGCAGAGGCTTGGCTGGGTCATGGACTTCGCCGGCTCTGAGCTTCAACGTAGGGACCGTGCCGGTCGGTTTAGGGTTGCTAGGCCTGGGTTTGATGGGTTTCAGGTTGTCTTCCAGTGGCTCAGGCAGCATTACAGGCAGACCCTCGTTGCCAGGACGGGTCGGGTCAAGCACCGCGATGACCCCACTCGTGCTTCAGGGTTGGACCTTCCTGCCCCGGCTTTGGATGTTGACTACCACTTCGATGGCCTGCATGCAGTGCTGCAAATGGGCCTTTGCTCCACGGACCGTGCTGTCATGGGGGGGGGGGAACTCGTGTTGGTTCTTCAATGCCAATGGCGACTTCCCTGACGACCATCCGCGGTGGCACTGCCTGTGCGGCCGTGCTCAGCCATCGCGGGTACATTTGCTGTGGAGCTGCGAGTGTACCGAGCATTTGCGCACCGCCTTGCGACCGCCAACTGACAGATGTGAGGAGAGATTGCTTCTTCAGGGAGTTCCTGAGCAACCGCCGGCTCCTCTGGCAATCGACTTCGGCGATTTTCATGACGATTTGGTGCAGGCGCTTACCTTGCAGCTTCAACAGGAGCCTGCTGTGCTCCTTTTGGCAACGGACGGCTCCGAGCACTGTGACGTCGGCTCCTATGCCGTGGCTGTCCATCCCGGCGGCTTCACCTGTGCTACCGGCAATGGGGACGAGGACCAATCCTCTTTCAAGCAGGAGCTTCTGGGCTTCGATTGTGCAGCCAGTGCACTTGTGGCTGCTGTTCGCGACACTGGATGGACCGGCAGAGTTGGCTTTGCGCTGGACTCCCAGTCGGCTTTGAAAGTGGTGTTGCGGCGGACCCACCGCTTCTGCTTCTTGCTTGGCTTGGTGGAGAGGACGAGGGCTTCTTTGACCCAGTTACAGGTGCAGCTGACCTTCACGTGGGTTCCCTCACACGGCAAGCGTCCTAAGTGGTAGCCGCCTGCTGGACTTTGCGCTGACAGCCTTCACTGGCTCAATGACCGGGCCGACCGTGCTGCTGCAGAGTGCCGTCGCCGGCGTGGTGGAGGCCAAGGACGTGAAGAGTGGTGGCGGTTGCGTGAGGCCGCCGCCAAGTGGGAGCTTGGGGCTGCCCAGGCCCTCGCTGCTGCAGGCCAACTTCTTCATGCTGAACTTCGTCGCCATGGACTACGACCTCGCGAACTACCTCCTCCTGATGCAGCTGCGGCTCTTGGAGACTAGCAACACCTGTTTTCGCTGCGCTGTGCTCGCTGCTGGCTGGCGAACGCTTCGGGCTGCTGCTGGCTGCGCTGTCCTCGGCTGCTGGCTTGCAAACGCTTCGGGCTGCTGCTGGCTGCGCTGTCCTCGGCTGCTGGCCGCGGCTGCCGTCTGCTGGGCCTTGACCTGTGAACTCAGTCTGCGACTTCTACTGAGCTTCCTGACACCGCGTTTCACGAGGGATGTATAGCCGCCCTCCTGCTCAGGTTTTCACGTTTTGGACGGCGGTCCGTCCACCTTTCACACGAGGGGATAGTTGCTGCAGTCGGACTTCACTGCTACCTGTAGCATGCCCCCATTGGGAACAGTTTGTCGACATGCGCTTGTGCTGTTTAGGCTTGCCTTCATGCACTCCGAGTGTTTTTCAGTGACTGCCAACTTGTTGATGGCATCTGCTTGTACAGTGTACATGGGAAGATTTCAACTGGTTGCGCATGCTAGGTGTTTTCTTGTCTTGACTGAGAATGACGGGCTCTGCGGACCTCCTTGGGCGCAGAGTCTTGAAATTTGTGGCTCCTGGCATAAAACAGCCCATATCTTCCAGTTCCAAACATGCATTTCTGAACCTGACAGCCATATGTGCAGCAGAATGCCCCACCCTTTCTTGCATTCGCTTTCTAGTTTGAACTGACGAAGCCATCTTCTAATCACCATAAACAATGTTGTGTTTTGCTTCGCCACGCTGCTGCGGCTGCAATTGCATGCTACAGCTACTGCTGCTGCCTGCGGCTGCCTGCTGCTGCTTGCTACTGCCTGCTGCCGTTGTTGCTGCTGGTTTCTATTGCACCAGGAAGTAGCAACAAACATCTATGTGAAGGACAGAAAGGACTGGCTGAGGGATGAGAAGCACAAATCCTTGGACTTGTAGCACTTCTTGTATGCGACCTGGTGCATTTTTTGTAATCAATGGTGTCCGGGAGTATGGCGTGAATTCTATGTGATTGTAGTGGAAGATCATTGCGAAGCTCATTCTGGTCCATCGAGAACACGAATAGGATGCCCAGACTTCTTGGAGTCTTCGAACATTTCTTTTGCAGAGGCCGTCGGTGATAAGCGTTGTTCATTCAATGGCAATGCTCACCATCTGTACTTCCAGCTAGTGGAACTCTTATTCAGAAGACACATAGCCCCCACAAGCGACACGAAAACTTCAGACAACTTCTGAAACGCCATTTCATCACAGAACCAGTGTGGAATCCTTACCTACCAGTACTTTCAGTCAGAGTAGGTAGAGCCTTGTCGTCCTTCATAGAATCTCCGGTTCCACTCCAAGGTGCTGCTGTCTGGTATGTTTCTGCCGTGGCCCTGCGCAGCAAGGCCCAGACAGATAGGGGTTTCTGGCAATGGTGTCAAGGAAGCTTCAAACCTGTGGGGTTTGTATGTGGATTATTCGAGGAGGATCATAAAGTCCCATGTCATAGGAATTGGATTGACATTGCTGCGCTCTCTTGTGTCCCTCCAGGACTCGACGCATGTAGCCAGGATTTAGACCTGATGGCTGAGCTCTGTGGAACACAAGGGGCATCAGCTGCGCAGACCAGGGGCTTTCTGGTTTTGTTCGTGCCTTTTTTTTGGGGCCACTGGTCAGGGAGCCAGCTTTTGGGGTCAGAGCTTTGTGTGTGGGATATGTTTTGTAGGATCAACCGGGTGGTTCAGGTTCTACTGTGGGCTGCCTGCACATCAGCAGAACAAAACAGAACAGCTGTCGGCAAACGTTGCCACTAACACGAAGCACATCATGCATGAAAATTGTTTGGTGCAAGCCTTGCAGGTTAGTTAAGTGCTGGTACTAGATCATTCGTGTCCATTTCCTCAGTTCCAGAACGTGATGCCTTTTGCAGAGCAGGGTGCATTTTGAGCGAGATCTTCGTAGAAGTTCTGGAATGCCAATTATTCATGACTGCTGAACTTGGGAACACTTCAATTGGTCTCAGGTGAGTTGGTCTTGAAACTACTGTACACTGAATTGATCTTGAATATAGATCCGCCATAATCCCTACGAGAACGTTGCACGCGCACAGAAACGAGTCCGGAATTTTGCGAATCTGAGAACTTAGCTTCTTGGGTTTATCAGGTTCTTTTATGCCAGTATGTAGGGACGGGGATATCATACCAAAAAACGCTCACATGCCTAGTCGCCCACGAGGGCTCCCTGCAACCTATGGAAGGAGCCAACGACATCTTTGAGTCTCGGGTAGGTGTTGCTCAACGATGGCCTCAGAGTCTTCTGTTTGATTCCCTGCAGAGGTCTCCTGATGCAACATGAATCCTGCAATGCCGACGTCTTTGCGAGTCATTTTTCAGTCCAAGGCCTTAGCTTTAGCCAGTAACCCGCATTACTTAAGGCCCTGTATCGAACTTGCCTTGAAAGGCGACCCCCGCTGCATTTGTTGCGGCTGGGACTGCTGCGGCCGCGCTGACGCCATTTGTAGCACAACTTTTGGAATCAAGAATTAGAGGGCTATGTGGTAATTGTCGATGTAGGGGGATAGGACAGGCATAGGACCAGCAGCGTTATGAAGCCTGAGCGTTCCCTGAACCCCGAACCCCTGCTGCTGAGCTCCAAGCCCGACATGTTTGGTACGTAACACTGTGGTAAACCCTGAATAACATTCTCCACCCAAAGCTCTGTGCCAAAAATCACTTGCGGTAGTATTCGTTGTGCGGGTAAGAGGACCGCATCCCAAAACAGAATGATGCCAATATGACACTTATTGGGCACTCCGAAGTCTCCAGTCAAGCACGCAACAGGGTGCTTGCCTTAAAACAGAAGGATCTTCTTGTCATCTTGCCCAGAAGCAAACCTCTGTACATAAACTTTGGTGGTGGAGAAGCTGCCAGGCTCGTTTTCTTTAGCACCAGCCCTATGTGGCTCATTTGTGAAAGGCATACCTAGGGCCTCCCAGGCAACAGCTCTTTCCTCGAATGCATGTGCCCAAATCATTTTCTCGACGTCCAAGCTCAAACTGCTTCTGTCGCAAACTTGCAAAGTGTCCTTACCTTAAGCTCTATCAAGTCAAATTTCTTTCTTCGCCAGGGCCTGTGGGCGGCGTGCCCCGAGACGGCAAGATTAAGAAATCAAAGTCGCGTCCGGCGCCCTGCTGTGGATAGGTGGGGGGTTTTGTGGTCAGAGTATCCCGGCATATTACGGTTCCAAGCCCTGGTTTGCATGTTGATTTTTCTAGTCAAATGGTGTTTTGTGGCATCTTGCCAGGCTCCTGGCTGCCAAAACATTCGGCAAATGCCAACCAAAATAACCGCTTGAATAAATGGGTTCAGACCCAAGATGAGGAGGATGGTCGTGATTGCCTGTGGTTTGTTCCTGGTTGTCATCTTCTAATGGACACATATGTCTGGAGTACCTTGAAAATCCTTGGAAAATCATCAGAAGATGCATGACCCGGCTGTTCGGTTTTCTTGCGCTTGTGACTCGCCAGGATTGCAGCTCAGATAGTTGTTCCTCTCCAGCAGTTGAACAGGTTGCACAAGATGATGCTGGAAAGTTCTTGAAGACATTTTTTTTCCCTTTCTTCCATGTCTTCATGCGGATTATCTGTTTGGAGTAGAGGAGGGCCCACTGCAGCATGGCTGCCTAAACTGCAAAACCCGGACCCATGCAGCGAAGCACTTGTAGCAGATTCGGATGCGTGTGAAAAGGTATTTCGTGTGAGACACATGTTTTGAGAAGTTTTCGTAGAGACACTTGCTTCCCTTCTTGACTACACGTTGCTGAAGCTATGTAGATTGGCGTTTCTTGGAATGAGGGCCCGTGCAGGTCGCAAAATATGAGCGTCCCTTTTGACGGGACACTCAAAGAGGGACACGCATGTCTGAGAAGCGTTTCGTTTGCCGAGCACGCAGTTTTCATGTATATCTTATTTGCTTGCTGCTTGGTTCCAGCAAGTAGGACGACTGTTTGCGAAATTGTGAAAGCCATCCTTCTACGAGCGACACTAGTCGCTCTGCGCAGCTGCGAATCCACATGCGGCACCTGGGTTTACAGCCCAGGTAGTAAAACGCAAGCAACTGGAGTACATGTAGGAGTGGGAGGCACAGGAAGAGGGGTAGTAGTAAACATAGAAGGAAGATGAGGCGGCTTCTTGTTTCAGGATGTCGGCTTCTGGCTTATGCTTCAGACTTGTATGTCTGAAGTGCGCTGATGTGTGAGCATGTGTTCAGATTGAGTTCAGATGACATTGTAGGATTCTACTGCAGTGCTTACACGGCTTAGCGTTTAGGCTTTAGATTAACTGTGTGGCTGAAGCTTCGGGTCTCATAGCTGAAAGGAGCCTTCACAACAGCCGAGGTATTATGGGTCCTTGTGGCTGCTTGCTGTCACAGCTACGTGGTGTTGCGGGGCGGTCAGAAACGTGCAGCAACTGGGTTGATTTGAGAGTTGCTGTAAACTAAGGGAGCAAAACCTCCGGACTCTGTGGCGCGCGTGCGCGTTTCGGGAGATCCCCTCATCGTTTGGGAAAAATATGTTTTTGCTCGGACACGGTATGCTCAGAGGTCTGTTAGAGCAGAATTCTCGGCCCAACATCGCAACCTCAAACAAAACCACTTGGTGTGAAATGGATCAGTCTAAGAAACGGTCAGAATGCTTTCTCCGAATCCGTTCTCCACATTAGGGGTATTCCCAAGTGCTTTTAGAACACTTTCGGAAAACAAAACCTCACACCCTCCTCAGTTCCAGTCCTGTTTGAGGCAAGTGCAACGATTGGATTTGAACGACACCATGCAATTTGAGCTGGATGCTGCGGGCTCCAAATGCGATAGTTCCTGAGCCTTCAGAGCAATGATTGGTTTTCCGGGCCCTTTGGTAGGGGAATATGGGCTTGGGTTGAACGATTTTTAGCTGAGAGCTCTGTTTTGAGCAGAGGCCTAAACATCAGCTTCACCTGCCGCGAAGGGCACCCCCCGAAAGACCATGAAACTTCGAAAGCCCCTCGATTGTCCCTTGAACAATCTTTTCTTGGCGCTTTGAGAATGACCGCCCAGGCTTCCTTGACAAAAAGATGAGACAAATCTTCAATGCGAAGGGTCGAGAGCACTGTCGACGTGCTGTACATCTACCCGGAGGTCAGTGCGTAGGGTTCAGGGCCATGGCTTGAACAGACCTCGCAAAAGCCTTTCTCAGCATGTATGGTTTGGGTCTAGGGGGTTTGGGTCCAGGGTCTATAAGTGCCAGTTTACCTTTCATTTTCCATGTTTTTCCATTTCATTCTCCATTATTGGAGTAATGCCCTCACGTATCTCTGTATAATCCCAGCATAATCCTCCTATATAATGTCGGCTTACCTCTGTGTTGGGCCCTGGCTTGTTGCTTTTGCAAAGTTGCTTTCGTAGCATTGGTTAAGCTGGCAGTGACACAAGCGACACGCGGACTGCTGGTGGTTTTGTGGGGTGTGGTGTACAGTACAAGGAGGAGATTTTAAGATGAGAAGTAGCAGTAGCTCTAGAAAAGGTAGGATGAGCAGGAGGAGGAGGAGGAGGGAGATGAGGAGGAGGAGGAGGAGGAGGAAGGGGGGACGGCCAAGCGTTTGCCCTGCCCGCACCCCTTAGTTTTGATCCCCAAATTCTAACCTTCAATTCGAGAAGCCAAACTAACTCAACGCCAGATCCAACAAGCTTGATCCTGAGCCCAAGGAACCCGACCCTGAACCCTAGCCCTAACCCTTGACTCTCAATCGTCGTCCATGAGACCTGAAAAGGGAACTCCTTTCAAAGGGAAGGCCAAAGCTCTGATAGCCCTAACCCCCCTAACTTAGCCTCAAACCCAAAACCCTAACACCAAACCCTGAGCCGCACACTAAGCCAAGACAAACTAACCCTAACCGCTTCTTCATCATCGTCATCATCGTGCTCATAGTGGTGGGCCATGCGATTGCAACGGTAGAGGTACTCGTTATAGCAGTGGTCACATGAGTCATATTCATAATCTTCATACTTGTAGCAGTACTGTTCCAGCAACATCCCTGCAAAAGGAGGATCACAACGGCGCTTTCTCCATGTGCTCCTCGGGCTCCTTTGAGCCCAGTGTTTGTTTCCGTCTTGTGCACATGGCGCATCACTACTCCGAACCTCGCTGATTCAGATAGCTGCTCCGTTTTCTTTTTCTAGGAATGACCTTACTAGAAGCCCTTTAAGTCTTCAAGGCGTTCTTCCATTGTGGCTACTGGGCACGGATCCTCTGTAGTGACCTTGAGAAGGCATCCAATCTACTCCTCTCTATGTAGTTGGTGCAAAGTCTAGCGGAACCTTTAAGATCACTTGGGTGGGTAACCCCTGAACCTGGAAGCACACTGGCCAGGTGCATTTTGTGCGTGTGGGATCCGTGCAGGAAGCCACTGCTTATGTGAAGTCACTGCCTGCCGAAACGAGGCGCAGTGTGGCAGGTTTGAAGGGTCGGGGGTCTGGCGAAAACTAAGGTTTGGCGGTTTGGGGTTCAGGAAGATTTCGCTTTTGCGTTGTGAGATTTTGGGTTTAGGGTCTGCCTTGTTGTCTTTTGCTGGTTGATGGTGACTCCCGAATCCTAGCCGAGGCAACTTGAACTTTTTAGCAATTTAAGTTTATATGTTATCTCGATTCTCCGTGTCAACTGATGAAGTTAGTCAAGGGAACGTGGAGGAGTGGATCCCTACAGTAGTCCCCATGTGCCCCCATCAAGTAACAACTGAGCGATAAACGGAGTTGTGTTGAAAGCCATGCCATTGCCAGGAAGTTCTCCGCCAGTTCCAGGGACCACGGCTGCCACCGCGGCCACTGCCATCCAAGCCCACCGTCACCGGGGCCGCCGCCACTGCCATCCACGCCACCGCCACCGCCATGAAAAACCCCCACCCCCACGACCGCCACAACCCCGACTAATGTGCAAATCCTGCTAGGGACCCTAAAAACATTGATGCCAAAAATGTGGATGCAGGTTCCTGCTGAACACACCACGGCCCTGCTTACACCCTGATCCCGCCCTGAGAGGCTTAAGCATGTAGTCTTCGGTGGGCATGGCAATCCAACATCGCTAGCGCGTCTGGCTTTTTCGAGCAAGTGTTGGGTCAGAGATAGTTGTGGTGGTTCAAACACCCCACGTATGTACCTTTTTCTCATCCTATTTTTGCGTATTCGAGCCTCAAAGTCCAAGGTGGGGCGATGAAGCTGATGAGAGCGACACGGTCATGCCTGAGTTGCGCGTTGACGAGCCCGCCACGCGGGAGCTCCTCAGTGTGGTCTATCCTCATCTCATCGTCGACGGCGAGGATTACGCTCTGCGGTGTTTAAGGTAGGGTTGCGGTGGGGGTGCGGGCTTAAGTTTGCAGAGCTATGAAATTCGGGTTCAACTCGTCCCAGAACCTTGACTTCCTCATGCATAGCAATCTTGGCAGGAGCGCACACGCTCCACAGTTTTCCTGGACGCATGCCTGAACGGCAAGACGGTGCGCGACAAAAACATGCTGCTGTTCGTTGCACACCAGCTGGCGGGCACAAAGGTGGGCTGTGATGTACAAGGAGTAGAACTTCAGTCATGGCTTCTGTTCAGCATGGGTTGTTAAGCATGCTGGTTGCATAATTGCCGGTTTCACTCTGACTGCTGTTGCCATCATTCTCATTGATGATGAACGAGTATGGTACGCACCGAGCAACATTCCGTTGAGCGAATCTCAGGGATTCACTGTATGTTTTCTTGATCCGGACGGATGTCTAGGCTCGTGCTTACATGCATGGATGGTTTGTCTACAAATCAGTGCCCAGGTGTTTGCCTCGCAGATCTCTTTTGACAACAGCCAGTTTGTGCTTGACAACTATCTGCACTTCAATGCGCACATCATGAGCAACAAGAAGGATTGCCTCAGGTTTGCCAGCAGTGAGGTGTCGTCCAGTAGCTTATGCATTTTAACGGTGGACAAGGTTTGGGCATCCCCAAATCCAAATCGTTGTATGAGTGCCACCCGCGGAGGAAGTTGTAAGCCCAAACCTTGCAACTTAGAAATCAGGAAGCCATGAATGTCAGACCCCAAGAGAAACCCAATTCATCTAGGACTTTCGTCCTATGGTTTTGTTTAAAACCGTTTGGCCATCCTATGTTTGCTAGACCTTGTTACCAGACGAGTAAATTGCGACTAATGGTAACGGTTGAGAGTTCATAAATCATTACTAGTCTTGTTTTTTGACGCTGTTCGTGCCTTCTGTCAAGGGGCTCCTGAGATGTTAGAGACACCCACGATAAAGTTGAAGGCTTACCTACGCTTGCAATTCCAATCTTCTAGCTCAGCATCCTTGTCAGGCGCAGTTTGAGGACAGGTTGCCTACTAGCACTTCCTAGACATACAAGGTTCGTAGTAGCTCCTGTGGCAACTGTATTCCTGTAAGGTGACAAGCTGAAGATGTAAGCTTTGAGCCTAAACCCTCAAACTTTAAGTGCCACACCCCAATCTGAAGGATAAGATGGTCAGCACCCTGCTCCACCCTGGGCTACGGGAGTTGGAGTTCCATCCGTACCGGGCTTGCAAAATCAAGCGGCTGGGCCAGGATTTATGATTTCTTTCTTCGTGCGGTTTTGAAGTCTTTTCATGAATTTTGGCAGTCCTGGAATTGAGGACTTTCACCTGAAAAAGGCAAAGCTCGAGGCTCTAGGGCTCTAGGGTCTAGAGTGCAGGTGCTTGCGTCTTGACCTTTGCATGGAACGTTGGCATTGATCTAGAGTTTTCTAAAATGCAAGGAGGTTGTCAGGCGGTCAAGGTGTTTCAGACGCATCAGCCCGCGGCACGCAGTAAACAGCCCTTAACCCCAAGCCCTAAAGGCAATTGATGTTTCTGGGTGTGGAAGCGATGGTTCTGTGGTCTAGGCCCTCAGCCTGATTTGGGGGCGTGCTAGGTTACTCTACAGGTTCTCTTGTACGCTTGGGGCGTTGATGCAGGCTCCAAGGTAAAGGAGCCATGCCATCCCTCGTACATCTGGCATGTGGGTATCATGTCATCCCGAAGAGGGGCCCCTGTATTTCTTTGAACATCCCAACATATCCCTATGCCGCACCCTGACACTCACTCTAGGCAGTTGGTGGCCTCGGCGCAAACCATGGAGTCCTGTGCTGAGTCGTGCCTTGGACCATAAAGGTGTTTGGAATCTATGTTTGGGGTTCTGGGTTAGACAGGAATAGGGTCAACAACGTTGTAATCAGGCGTTACCTCTAGCGATTCTCATGGCACTTGTTGTGTACCTGTGAATGATTCTGGGTGTGAACTTTTACTGGGGCAGTCGGGGAGGTCTGGTTGGGGATTGAGAGGCTCTCTGGAAGACGAGTCAAAGTTGTTACAAGCTGGGAAACTGGACTCATGACAGCAGTTTACTAAAAGCTGAGGTCTTGAGAGTCTTGTGAAAGATTTTTCTTCTTCGCAAGGCCTCATTTGGAGTGGGAAAGGCTTACTCTCTGCATCCTAAACGCCAGACACCTCTACTAGACCTTCTAGTCTCAAGAAGGTCTAGTGCTTCAATCAGTCTGTTTTTTCAATCTTCTGCTCCAGGTGAACATGATAATTTATCATGCAAACCTTCCTGAAGAGTTGGTGCCCCAAACAATCAGTTGCCAATCTCCCAGCCCCCACCACATTGGAGAAGCACCCTTTTTTGGATACGTGAGGGTGGGTTTGTTTTGAAACTGGGGTCAAGTTCCCATCAGAGAACCTCAAGCGGCCACACTCCTACTTCTACTATCATTGTTGCTCTTGCTATTGCCTGTCTATTGCTGTCGTTAATACAACTCATACCACAAGTGCTTTGCTAGTATTCGTATCATTACCACTTTGTCTATTTCTATGAGGGTTTGGAAATATGTTAGTATTGCAAACTGGGATTATTGACGTTGGTGACGCAGCCAGGTGCCAGAAAGCAGGCGATGGGTGCGAAGCTTTCACCTACTTCCCTGATGGGAACGCACGCATCAATCAGGTCTGCTACCACAGCAAGAGATGCTTGGATTTGTCCATGGTGCCTGGTAGGACTGGGGGAATGGATTACGAGGAGTACTATTCATTGGGAGTACAAAGCTAGTGTGGGATCCATGATAGTTTCAGGACTTTCGCACGAGAACCCAGGTCTGCAAGCCTTCAGGCTGGGTTTGCGGTCAGTGACCTCTGCATGCATGAAGAACAAACCTCCCAGCTGTGAGTTTTTCGGTCATCCATGGCATGCTTTGTGAGACCTTGAGCCATACTCGCAAGCAGCGTTGAACGGGCTGTATCTTGGTCATGTTAGGGCAGAATAGCAGTAAGAAAGGCCTTGGACATTCAGGCCGCATCTCATTCTTAAGGGCTGAACTCCAGCATCCTATAATACTCAGTCGCAGACTTTCAGTCCACAGGCTAGCCCGCAGCCCAAGAACCCAAAGTCAAATGTTGATTAGTAGTAATCCTGGAAAAAAGGCCGAGCTGACACAGAGGCAGTGATGGCAGCAACACATTGCCAGTAACATTCCTGAATTGTTTTCAAGCCATGAGTTCTTCTCGAGCGTTGAATGCCCAATCTCCAGACCGAAGCGCTCGACCTGGAAACTTGTCCTTTGAATGAGCCCCAGCCTGGATCCCAAGGATGCTCGGGCATGAAGAGGTCGAAAAAAGGAGCTATGGTCTTCACTAAAGCGACCGAGGACAGATGGGTCAGCGGGATGGGGCTCAGCGCTTTAGGAGCCTTGGTTATGGGTTCAAGGCGACGCAGTTTTCTGACGCAGATTTTTCTGACTCATTTGGCGGCAATTCGGGAATTCCAGGTCAGGATTTGACATCGTGATAGCATGGTACGGGTGGTTAAGGTTCGGGATATTTCGCTTTAGCTTGGTGGGTGTCTTAATGCCATGGGTCCATCTTGCATGCTTTTCTATTGCAATGTAGAGGTCTTGTGACTATAAGGGGGTACCAATGTTCTGATTAGTGTGCCGTGTCGATTTCGAGGCATTCGTGAACTGGGTTTTCAAGGTCAAGGCTTCATGGGTCCCAATTTCTTGTGCAGCAGGACAGGTAGGTGACACTTTTTGTTACGGATCCCGAATTTTGTTTTCATCCCCATATCTCCTTAAGGTCCCCAAGTACAACCCATGTTTGAGAGCCCCGCATCTGCATCATCCCGCCTCACCACTTGCAGGCTACTCAACCCTGAAATGCTTGGCCATCATGCGATCTAAGAAAGGAGCCTCCATGATTTCCGTCATGTCCCTGGAATCTGTCAGGGTAGCCTCAGCCGCAACAAGTGCATGATGAGGAGGACGATGACGAGTCGGATGAAGATGATGACTGATTCAGCGGCTGCCGAAAAGGATCTCTGGGGGTCAGGGACGACAAACACGATGCGTGATGTATTCTTGGGATGAAGCCTCATTTTGACGGAATCGGGAATCGAGGTTGTGTTTCACATTCCCAATTTAAACTTTTTTTTTTCTGGTATGAACGCAGCAACTCACAAATGCCTACCAGCAGTTTGGTTAGGGCATCAAAATCGCTTGGACGGGCGCCCTAAGCGCACAGCCAGTTGGAGGAAGGGTTGTTTGGGAGGGCGCAGGCCACAGAACGGAAGTTCGGGGCAGGTAGCCGGCTTAGGGTTTAGGGCCTCTTAGTTCTGGGCCTCTTCATGGTAGGTTCTCCGGGAGAGTACGAGCACAGCAGAGCTCTGAGCATCGGAGGGCTATAGTGGCTTTGGCGAAGAAAGAATGAATTCAAGATGAAAAGCAGGTTTTGTGGCAGGCAAGCACGTTCATGGGCAGTTGTGTAATTTCTGCGAACCTGTGAGAGCCAAGCACCTGAACTCTTTCTTGTCGCGATTGCAGCCATGGCAATCAGGCCAACACCCTGACTAAAAGCATGCTGGTCGGATGAGGAACAAACCCATGACAGGTATCATATTCCATACCTCACAGTCCCGTAAACCTTGATAGCCACCACATGTCCCAAGATGCTCTGAAGCACCTCCACAGACTTGATAAGTAGGCTCTGAATCTTACTTTTGCTCGCCGATTTGAGCCGGGCTTGCCAGGGTGTTCAGGCTGCAAGGCTTCAAGGACGCACGGGTAGCTCTTGCAGCTATGTCCTCAAACCATGTATGCAGCGGCTAGATTTTTGACTGTAGATAAGTAAGCCAATAGCAAATCCTGATCTCGAGATGCTTACGGCCTTGTCGGCCCTCATCCCCTCAACCAGCAGCCTTGCACCTTGACTTTCCCTGTCCTGTGATGGCCATCATGATCTGTGCTGCTTTTAACCCTCCACTTTTCACGTTCTTTCTAACTAAGCTGCAGCCCCTAGACCGTTTTCCTGAACCCGACCTTGGCTAGAGGTCTGAGACTCATTGACAAGAACCTCATCAGCCCGTTCGTTCCCTGCTGGTGTTGCCTGAGTCTGAGCATATTCTCCACCTTCACCGGGTCAAGAGTTAAAACGGTGAATGCATGTGCAAGATGGGCTCAGCACTACAAGGTCTAACTTGTGGCTGACCTGTGGACCGATTCGAACTGTATGCGAGGCATTTTATGAGGCTTTGTGCAGTCATCCAGAGCCAGCCACGATTCTCCTAAAACCATTTCCTGCGGGCTAAGCTTGGTTGGATTGGTTGGTATGCCTCCTTGCTCAAGCCTCCTCGCTTGGGTGAAAGCCTTGGTTGGGGAGTCCTTGAGAAGTAAGTCCATTCTAAACTCCTCCTAGCCCACACATGGGGTCATGGTTGCGACATGTAGCAATCCAGGCCCCAAAGCCCTAGACCCCAAACCCTGCTCGGAGGTTTCCCAAAGGTAGGCGGTAAATTTTTGGAGGCCCCCATACTAAGGATTATCGTATTTTGGGGTTCATATCCGGGTACCCTATTACGGGCAACTACCACTTGTAGACCCTCAAGCCTCTTGCCCTGGATCACCCAAGGCCCTCAATCGCAGCAGAGTCACAGCAGTTTTCGGTCTCTTATCAGCTGGTATGTATGTATATATATATATATATGCACGTATATATGTTATACGCCATACGCTCGCCATTCCTCCATTCACTGCTCTGAGTAGTATCTGTTTATTGCCAAGACAATGCAGGGATACATGGGCTATATAGGGTTTTATAAGTCTTCTATAGGAATAATTGAGAATTTATGTATATAAAACTCCCTATACAACCCCAATATAACCCTCTAAAGCCCTATATACATCCCAAAGCAATCCCTACATTGTTGATTGTTATTCTGGATCCATTCCAAGGTTGCGCTGGAATGAGGCTCCGCATTCCGATCACCTGTGCCGATACCTATTTCCGGTGTTGCTGCTGTGAGTGCGCCGGAGCCTTCGTCTAATGCTAAAGCTTGAACGGAGGGTTGAGGGTTTGTGAGCTGTATATTGCGGTTATATATGGATAATGGAAAGGAAAATGGAAACTGCTGTAGTATAAAGGGATCATACAGGGTTATATAGGGATTTTAGAGTATATATTTTCTGCACTAGATCACGCGCTAGGTGGCGGCCCAACCTGTGTGGGGCGTGTCAGCCGTAAGGGAGGTCCAGCATTACCTGAGCTGCTGGGCTTCTCTTGGGGCAGTCCCAGAGCAAAGTCTCTAAGGCAGCCTTATTTCGGGAAACTATCTCATGGAATCTGGCATGATCTTCCGCCATATGTATATATAGTTTGGCAGCGAGGATGTCCGTACAGAATTTCTTTGGTGGGAGTGGTTTTGAACAGGACTTGCGCTATATGAGCTTGAGCGGACGTTGTGGGGCTGGGTGCCTTCAGTGGGTCTACACGAATAGTGATCTTTTCCATGTGGGTCGTTTTTGCGGTCTCTTTTGCCAGTCGTTCGACCAGCAAGTCCTATGGGTTGGGAGGTTCCTCATGTAGATCACTGGTCAGAGGTCATGGTCAACCCTGGGGTGTTGACTGGAGCTGTCATCGGTATTGGAGTCTTTAAAAGCTCACATACCGAGAAGCTACGGTTTCGTTTTCTTTTTTCATCATGCTAGGGAAAGCCGGCTCCTAATCGTTCAGTGTTCAGTGATGATGCAGCTGGCATTTCCTTCATATAAGTGGAAGAGGCGAAAGTTCAAGGGGAAAACGGAGATTCTAATTTTGAGAGTTAACTCTCACGACAAAGCACTTCCACATTATGCTCATCAGCTTACGCTTGCCAATGTCCCGATGACATACGAGGACAACTGTCAGTATGGTTTACCATCACCGACTGTTTTTCTTTTTGTCATTTTTCGTCCCATCGAAGCTTTCTGGCCAGGTACTCCTTCAGCACTGGGTTCCCAGAGATGGACTCTGGCATCTGTCCAGATCTTAGCAAATGTAAAAACGACGTAGGAAGCTAAGGAATAACCACGGCAGAAGTGCTTCCTCAGGCCAAGGGCTGTGCCACTGGTTTTTGCTGCCCCTCAATTGTTGCATGATGCAGGGTGCAGACACTTCACACTTTCCAGCACACTTGATGGGGCAAGCCTTGAAAGCCATGGGTCCTTCGGTTGGAGAAGCAAATCTCTCTGAAATTATGGAGTGGTTTTCCATACCCGCGCCAGATGAACAATTACGAACAAATAAATCAGCAGGGCAGCGCCGCAATGCGTCTCAAGCAAAGCCAACAGACAAGTCACAAGGAAGACGTTACGACCCTTCTCCCCGTTTGCCGAGGCCTTCACTTGGTCAACTGCTGGTGCTGCTACTCCTTGGGCCTTCCTGGCTTGCTTTTCAGAGTGTGTGGGATTTTGCGGGGGTGGGCTTCCGTACAAAAACGAGTGCTTGCCAGTACTCGTGGACAGATGCTTCATACGCATGTTTCCAGGCAAGTGCCCTCCGACTATACGCCACAACCCCATCTGCGCGCTCTGCGGCTGCCGTGCCGCACGAGACTGGTGGTCTCCACAGCAGCACACCCTGGGGGCCTAAAGACAAGGCACTCATTTAGGTATCTTACTGTGGCAATGTAATGTTCCGAATGACTTGAGACATCCCCCAATCGGCAAATCCAAGGCTTAAACTCAATGCCCTGTATCATACCTTACACATCCTGCACTGCCCTCACAGCTCGGAAGACTTAACCTTCGAGCCTGCGCCCTAAGCCCTGAAACATGAACTGCTCAGCCAGCTGCCTCATCCAATTTCGAGGGCTGCATTCAAGCTTCAGCGCATTCCAGCAAAACCCGGCATTATCCGGCACTTGAATAATCGGATTAGCTTCTTTTAGCCAGGTGAGGAGCTTAGTCAAAAAAATCGGAAAGTGGGGTCTAGGACCCCCCTGGTTTCGCGGCGCAGCAAAGACCAGATGGCTCCCGTTCCAAGTTTGCCAGCTGCCGACGAGGACGTGTGGTACAAACTTTCCTCCCCTGAGACATTTCTACATATTTTATAGCATACAGGCTTCTTAATATCGGGCCTGCAAACAATGGCCGTGAGTCGAGGAAGCTGAAAGTTTCAGGGGCTAGATTCTCCTGCTTTTGCTCCTCAGTTCTAATTGTAGGACTCTAGACCATGCTAAGCTCCAAAGCCAAGTATCTGTTGAGGTGCTGAACGCTAGAGTTGATCCCCACAAGCCTCCAACATCCTGGCCACTTGCATCCAATCTCTGGATCTGCAACTGTAGCTATCGGGCTTCATCCTCAACCCTGACATCTCCAACTGGCCCTATAGGCAAGGTGGTCTGGTCTGGAAACCCCAGCAAGCATTCATCCACTGGCAACCCGTAGGATGTTTGTTTTGCCCATGTCCCCCTCCTAGCCCTACGAAAGCTCTACTGTCGCAGCAATTCCAAATTGAACCTTGCGCGTTTGAGAAATGTCCATCTTGCCTCGGAAGCCTGGATTTCACGGGGCTCTGGGTGGCCTGAAGGGCCCACAGAGCCAGAATCCTACCTCTTGTTGGTATGGAGCTAGGCACTGGATTATTCTGAAAACTTTCATAGGGATTAATGTGGGGATCCAGTTTTTCACTCCCGTCAGACAAGAGGCAAGGAATGCGTAGGCAATTTGCATCGAAGATCATGAGACCGGAGGGAGGCTTAGGATCCAGACTAGGACGTTGCGAACAAGGGTTTAGAAGAATTGGATTATACATTGTGGATGGGGGGCATTTTGAAAATGTAAACCTGCCGTTGAGGGAAATTCTTGCAGACTCATGGAAGAAAGGTTGAGGATGCACGGTGAAGGCTTTCAGTTTGGGCCCTCCCCTGTTTCATGATGGGAGCGGCGATGAGCTTTGCACATTCCCTGGATGAAGCACATCTCAGGCCTGAGGGGCTTTGGTGCGCCCTGCAGCATGGAGTCACCATGCTTCACACGTTAAGAGCCCTTGCTCGCATGCTGAGTTTTGTCGCTGCAAAGAATCATCTTCTTGAATAGTGGAACAGGCTGTTCTAAGTTAGTATGCTCAACAGATGCGAGGATCAAAGTACTTGTGTAAGATTTCTGACGTTGCAACCAGGGCTTGGCAGGCTTTTTTTTGGCCAAGCCCATGTTAGTTGAAGATCCCAAGCCCTCAACTCCCAAAAGTCCTAAGATGCCCTTGAGCCCTTAAATTCTTTAAGCCCATAAACACCCAAACCTTGAACCCTTTGAACCCAGAGACCCGGATAGCCTATGCTCTCAGGGAATCAAGGCCTGATCCGCTTAGCCGGGCTAAGCCCCAGCTCTGCTTTTCCCAGCAGGCCGCCCCAAGGGCGGCGGCGCTTGGGAGCACAGGGACCTCTTGTTAAAAGCTCCTTAAGAGAAGACGCTCTACAGGGATAGGGGCCTCAGGGTTCAGGATGCAAGACGTTTTGTGGTGGACAGGTGGTTTACTGAGAGTATGCAACCATGCAAGATTCGCACTTCCTCTGGGGAGTTTTGTTTCTGCTCTTGTTGGGTGGAGGTGGGATTCGAGGAGGTCTTCTACCTTGGCCTTCTAGACGTATGTGCGCCAGAGCACACCGCGACATCAAGGGGAGCCCAAATCACAAGTTATGAGAACATGAAGTTGTTCCTCCAGTCCTTCACCAGTAACATCAAGCCACAAGCCCCGAGCCCTAGGACCACCTCCAGGGCCTACCCCCTACCCCAGTGAAAGACACGCAGGGGAAAAGGATTCTGGCAGGTAGAGGGATGGGTTGCTTTGAGCTCAAAGAAGGATGCCACAGTCAGAGTCTCAGGATCGATCGTGGGTCTGGTCGTGCTAAAGACTTCGATTTCCAAGCCTTGGGCTTTTAAGAGACTAGAAGATTGGGGTCTGTCTGAGCTTCTAGGCATTGAAGCCCACAATGCAAATCCTCGCCTTCAGTCGATCGGTCCCGGCATGCACGTCCTGAGCCTTGAAAGTTTAGTCCAGGCTTCAACTTTATTGTGGAACATACTCGGAAACCTTCAAGGATAGAAAGCACTTTCTTGAAATTTCTCAAGCAACGTCTCAAAATTTCCGATAATTCGTCACAAGGTGTCAGGTTTGGGGTACCCTCAGACCTTGCCTGTCCATTCAAACGCAGTTTCCAAGCACAAGGAAATCCCAACAACGAACACGCACGTCTGCAATTTTCCCAATCCTGGACCCCAGGAGGTTTCAACTCAAGCCTGCGAACCTTTGACCCACAACGCCCCGCATACCCCTAGTCCGCAAGACCATTTCAGCGCCTGAAGCATGCCACAGCAATGGCTGAATTCTTGCCAGCTTCACGCCAGGACTCTGCTTTTCATGGTCTGTTAGGGCGCATGTTATCATCAAAAGCATTACCAACTCAGCCCTATGCACAATGAATGTGCATGTGCAGGAGGGCGCTGCCCTTGTCATATCCAGCGATGATGAGGAAGGGTTTCCACTGCGTGTCTGGGGATTAAGAGTTTCAGGGCGTGTGTTGGTGTAGGTCGAACAGGTTGGGTAGGGTTAGCCCTTAGAGGCTCCTCGTGGGTTTGCGTTTGACAGCCCCTGACACCTTGTGCTTGAAGCCTGCAATAGTAATATTAAGAAGAATACTTGCAATATGAATATTAAGAACAATAGTCATCGCTTTTGCAGAGCATCTCGAGCCACACCCTAAACACTTGCACACGCAATACACTTGCTAAAATGCGTGGCTAGATTTGTGTTTTGGGGTAAGTGAGATCTCCGTCTCAACAGTTCAAGGCTCCTGGAGACAACACCAAGCTAGAAACCTTGCTTCCGGTACCCTGCAGTGCTACCGTACAAATATGCGTTCACCAAGGTGTTTTCAATAAGCGCACAGCCCGTAGCTCCCATCACCCGAAACTTCCAAGGGCTTTGTGAAGTTATCCAAATCCTGAAGCACCGAGTCCCAGATTCTGCAAATGCTAACGCGAGCAACCCTGACATAGGACTTGGTGGTGCAAGTGTCGTCTGATACTGTTCGAAGCCGCTTGGACTTGCCAAGAGGTTTTGCAAGAGACCATTTCTAACAGCTTGCACTTGTTGACAGGATAGGTTTGGGATATCCGCAGTGCATCACCCGGTTCAGCCCTGACATGACTCTTGCTTTTTGAGCCTGAGTCTCTGATTCAGGGATGGGGGTGGGACTGACACTCAGTCAAGCATTCTGGTCCACATCTTCCAGACGCCCTGAACCCTGCGCAGTGTTGCACTCTAAATCTCGTTTGTTCACTCCTACGGTACACGTACGTGAAGAGTAGAAAGGACAAGATGATGCTGCCAGGTGACCGTGCAAAGAGCGGAGGCCCGTCTGCCCGGGCGGCGAGACAATTTCTGTATCTTAGACTTCAGGATTTAAGGTTGGCTTGCTTGAGGCTTGGCGTGCCTAGGCCTTGCGATCTTGTTGAGGTCTTGTTTCACGGCTTGAAACTTCAGTCGTACAGGTTTTGCAAGATCTGAGGCTTTGAAGCCTTTATTTGGGATGCTTGGTGGTCAAAGAAGCAGGGATTGGTTGCGGATTGTCAGGGTGCAGGTCAATGATGAAAAGGCAAATGAATGCATCCACCGTAAAGATATGGCGCCCACCCCATTGTGGAGTCCGTGTGAAGTGCATGCATCAGACTGCGAATCACACTTTCACTCACACAGGCAGGAGGACTGCAAATCATTCTTGTCTATTGAGTGATGATCGTCTTCGCTTTCCTTGAGGATGTGTACTTCGGAATGTGGGAGTATGCTTTCATGAAGCCGTAGCCCCTAAAGTCCTCCTCTTTGATACTTCTGTTGTGATCAGGGGTGGGTGAAGTGAACGGGCTTCCGCGATGGCAGTTCGTGCTCTAGGCTCTTGCGGTTGCGTTGCGGTTGCGTTCAGGGGCATTAATCGTTGTGAGACCCCTTTCCCTAAAGTACTTGCGAACCCCGGAACCAGTGAAGCCATATTGGGGGAGGTAGATTCTTGGATCAAGCACTTGCAGCTGAGGCAGCATGTGGCTTCGGGGAACTTGACCATGGCGCTGAGGCGATCCAGTTTTTTCTTGGGATGGGAGGTCTGGGGTAGAGCTTTTGGTTTGAGACATGTTTATGATGACGCTTGTGCCGTGTGGGTTTTCAGGTCCTCAGCCAGTCTGCAGTTGCTAGGGTTTGTGGCGAAATGGCAAAGCATCGCACGTCTAGAAGCTCTTGAACCTTACTTGAAGCAGATTGAAACCTGCAGGCAGGCAAGCTTATGAAGCAGTTTACATGCAGTATGGCTCCATAGCTAGGGTCAGCTTCAAAAGTGGAAGTGTCTTGCGAAATCAGCTTGGCACAAATCAACAAGTCTAAGAGGGACCGTACCTGTCATCCGCAACACCATGAAGCCATCAAGCCTGACAGGTGTCTGGCTGGAGGCCGCGTCAACGTGAATTGCCAAGACCTTGGGGTTCAGTGTGGTTTAGGGTTTAGGTTTCATTGCTTGGATCTTGTTCAGGCTGTACAGGAATGCTTGTATTTTAGGTTGTAGCAAATGGGTTTAGTCTTGGGTTGGGGTTTTAGGGTTCATCATGCAAGGCCGAGGTTAAATGAAGGTTTCGCGTAGCCAGTAGCGTGTTCTGGGCCGGGCAGAGAGGACCCCCGGACCTGCGAGACGGCACTGCACCTCTGTGCGCGCCTGGGACTTCAGCGCCTCAGCTCAACACGGCTATGCCTGGTTTGGATGCATCTTGCAGGCTCCGGCTAGATACAGAAAACCAAACAAAACGAGCCTCGGGCTTTAGAGACTTTAGAGGCTTCAGGATTGCGAGACCCTGCCTAGGGCTTGCCCAATACAGGGATCTACAGGGTGAGGATTGATCAACTTGAGGTTTGTGTTTCAGGGTTTGGCAAGGAACCAGCTTAGAAACAACAAAGTTCAACACGTCCTCTTGCATGTGTTTATGGCTGAATGCTCAGAAATGGGAAGCTTGGCTGAGTTCGAGAGGTTGTCAGAGGTTCCCCCGTGTTCTGACATGGACAATATGAGTTGCAACATTCCCAGCCAGATGGAGTGTTTGATGGTTACACCCGAAGGTGCAAAGAGAGCAAACATATTCTTTTCCCCATTGTAGTAAGAGGAGGAGCAGGTGTAGTACCAACAGCAACTGTATGATGAGGAGCACGAGCGGGTAGTAGTAAGTATCGTGGCAGCAGCGGCAACGGCGGCAGCAGTACACGTGGTAATGCACAAGGATCAGGAGCAGTCCACAAATGGCTCATCCTGGAGTATGATTCAATTGTGTGATGTTCACAGAAACATCATTTGCATAAAGTGCCACCGGTCAGGGGTAGCCAAGCTGGTGGTGTGAGTGCCGAATGTCCTTGCATCCAAAAACGAAAGCCAGCGCTTGCCAAGTTGTGTTAACAGAAACTGGCATTCTTGTTAGGGAGGAGGTTAATTACAAATCATGTTCGTGAACTCTGCATATGTGCTCTCCAGAATGACTGTATCATCCATGTAAACGTGGCGAAGCAAAGGTTAGGGCAGGGGATTGGCCAAGGCATGCAGGCACCGCCATGCTACTTGGCAGATTTGCAGCTTCAAATGGATGTTCACTTAGCGATTTCTCAACATCCGGTTGCCCTAAGAACTCCTGGGGAGGGCAGTGAGTAGTCTGCATCACTTGAGTCTGATTCGCCGTTTGACTCAGAGATGAAGTGAGGTACATGGTTCCTGTTCTACTTTACGCCATCTAAGGTTTGAAGTATGGGCCCCTAATATGGGTCTTGGGCCTTTAAGGGTGGATTCTAGGGACATAGAAGGTAGATAACAGGCACATAAGGATTCCAGGGTTCATGGCCCATACCAGGGGCCCATGGTTTCAACCTTTGAAACCAGGAGCTTCAGGTCTGTGATATTGTTTTATTCAAGAGGGCTTGTCAGCCCTGCCAACGGGCAAGTGGAGTCCTGACGGGCATTCAGTTTGATTCCAAAAGCGTAGCTCCCAGTCTGCAAGGGCAAGGAGAACTTCATTTGCAGAGTAGGTTGATAGCGACCTCCATCCGCAATATCACCAGTAAAGAGATAGACGGACCACACACTCAGGTCCATTTCTTTCGTGGCCCTGGTAGATATATACTGAGATAGACATTGCAATTTGGCATCATCGAAGGAGGGACAACCAATACTTGTACCGGCAGACATCAGAGGACGGAGGTCGAGTTGTTAGAGAGAAAGCGCTGACAGCTCTTACTAGCATTCATTCTAATCAGCAAAGCAGCCGTAGAGCTGTTTACAAGGTCTGAAGGCTTAGGGGTTTCTGAGGCTTGCCAAGTCTCTTGATGGATTCCGCGCTCAGCCATGGGGTTCTTTGAGACGCTTGCAGGCGCGTCCCTGTCTCAACTCATCCTGACTGGCCTGCAGCTTGCGCTGCTCCTCCCAGTGGCCTCTGATGCGTGCGCTGCGCTGGGCAAATTTGAAGAACAGGAACGCCGCAAACTTCAATGTGCTTTGGTGGAGTGCCTTCTGTACCTTTGCACGATGTCGGTGAAAACAAGCGGAAGAAGACGGCGGTGATTTTGGCAAGGCAACTAGGAGGAAGGAATTCGTGCGTGAAAAAGGCAGGTGTCTTGGACGTCAGGGACATTTTCTTGTAGTGTTGCTGCGCCCTTTTTTAGACCCAACAAGCTCCTTAAAAGTCCCAAGATCCTTGAGTGACATCGATGCATTCCCCTTTTGGAGAAAAGGGTATTATGTATAAAGAATAAAATCTTACTGGCTTTAACCACCAAGACACGCCACTCACATGTATTTGAATCTCACTCGTTTTGGTATGTGAGAAAATCTGGCTGCCTGAGGCTGCTGGCCTTGCTCCAATCACCGCTTGTGGACGTCCATGCTCGCGACCTCGAGGGCCGGACGCCCCTGCACATTGTACCGCGGCCGACCTTGGAGGGTTTGAAAATGTTAGATGCCTTATGGAGTTCAGGGAGTTTAGGTAGTGTTTGGGATGTTGGAGGTTTGGGGACTGGAGATGTAGGGCTCGGGGTTAAGGATTCGGGTTTCGAGGGATTCCAGGCATTGACTGTTGGCGTCGGGTGCTTATTGGGATGTGAGATGGACCCCAAAAAGCCTGGAAAACCGGAGCTTCGGACTCGCCTGATTTTGCTGATCGGCTTCCAATCAGCTCATTCCCCATGGAAACTCTGATGATTCATTCTGATGCCTCATCTTAAAGCCCTACTCAGTTTCACCTTGAGCTTTAATCAATCCAGAATTTGATGCAGGCTCAGAAGACTCCCAGCCCTCGACGGTGCCCTTCGCCTCAACCAATGGCCTCAACGTGACGTCCTTCAAATACTCCGCTCCTGTGCGTGAACCTGATAGACTGGCCTTAAAGTGGAGGCAGTGGCCTGTCACCATGGGGATGCAGTGGAGCTGCTGTTGGACGCAGGCAACAGTGCAGACTCTTGAGTTTGGTGACCCTTGGGTGAGCATGCATTCAAGATATACATGCGAGCGGAAGCCCCCACAAAAGCACGTTTTCCAGAAGGATTGTCTCTAGTGTGTAGCAGTGCGAGCGTACTCATGATTTTGTACTCGTTCCGCATTTCAGTAACTCTCTCTCTCTCTCTCTTTCTCTCTCTCTCTCTCTCTCTCTCTCGCTCGACTCTCTACATGGCTCTCTCCGTCTGTCAAGCATGTTCAGCGTACCCGCCAAAGTACTTTTGCTTTGGCCGGCGTCACCCAATGAGATTGACAGCTTCTTAGGGTCTAGCTGAAGCTGTGTTCGCAGGCAGTGTTTGCAAGGGATCTCTAGGTGTTTTGGCAAAACACACCTCGAACTTGAATTCCAAGCCTGAAGCACACACCAAACACCGCAATCATAAACCCAACTTTCGTGAGCCATGCGCCTGAAGCCCTTAAACTTTGAACTTCAGGCGCAGATCCCAGCTTGAAAGACTTCGCAGGCACCCAACATACGAAGTCAAGCCGGCTTTTGTTGGGGGCGCAAAAGTTAAAGTAAGCAATTGAGATAGGTGCCAGACTCACGTGACGGCACTTTTTACGTTGGCTGTGGAACGCTCGACACCTTACCACACTCATGGATGATTCGGGGGTTTGGTCTTTGTTTGCGGGCTTTCTTGCTGAGGAATCTCAAAATCTTTAGAAACAGGCCGTGCGCAATGCCATTATGCAAAGCTTTCGAAGAAGGGGACATCGGCGCACTTGAAACCCTAGGACTGTTTCTTTGAGTTTGTCAGATTTCAGGGATGACAGTTTTGAGTTATATTCTGGCCTTCATGGAAGGTTTGGAACTGGCCTTGGGAGCTGTGGCGTCAGCTGCAAAATGCCAGTGCCTAGGTGCGATAGCAGTGCGCGGAAGGTTACATGGCCAGCTTCGGTATTTCTGCAAACGGAGGGGCTATCAGGGTTGCACGTGTGCTTTGCGTCAGCTTACCCTCACTTGTGGGGCCTGCAACCTTCAACACCCCGGATCCTAACGTTTGTACCCGAATACCCGTGCAGCTTAAAGCCCGAATGCGATGTCAGGCTGCGATGTTGAGACTGATGGCTCGCTGTCACGTCTCCTTGAGGAAGGGTATGGGTTAGATGTGAGGTTTAGATTTGTTCGAGGAATCGAGTAGATGCCTTAAAGGCAGGACCTCCGTCTCGCCTTTACTCATCAACGAGATTCTGGGGCTTGAAGATCGCGGGCTTGGGTTGAAAGTTTAAAGTTCGCAGCCTATTCTTGAGGCTTGCGTTTTGCGGCTTCGAGTGTCGGGCCAGTGTCTTCACTACCAAAGTCTGAAAATTTCCATGCGTAGAAAGAGTCCCGTCAAACGATGGATCACCGTGCACGGCAGTAGTTACTAGACTGGATGCCAATCATGCATGTTATTGTCAAAGGCCGCAGGAAGCGCTCATTTTTTTCAAACCGTGCCCTGTCCGTGGGAAGAATGATTTTCTGGGCGGAGGTAGCGCTTGTTGTTTGGCGCTGTCATCATCGCTCGATTGGATGGTGAGTGCCCTCGAGAGTTTCCCTTTTCTGAGTTACTTGCCAGCGTTGTTCTGCCACAGAACTCTGAGTTGGCTTTGCTAGCCACAAGCCTGCTACACCCAATACCTGCACCCTCAAAGCATCTCAAAGCCGTACCCTTGACAAGCTCTGCACATAAGCAGCAAGCCCGGAAGCCGTGAAGACACCATCTTAGCTACTAAGGCTACTCTTTCATCCTGAGATCTAGCAAGGTTGAGTTGTGAATGCACATGGGCCCCAGATCCCGCCTGTAGCATTGCTTGAATGAAGGAAGTGGCAAGAGGGCGGAAAAAACAAGAGGAGGTTTGGGGGGCCCTTTTCAATAAAGTTGGGAGTTTTGTTTGTAGAAGGATGTCAGGATTTTTGATGTCGGCAGCTCTGATGCAGCAGACTGCCCCAAGTTTCTTTAACCCGTGGGATTCTTAGATACCTTGTATAACCTGAACGTTCCCATGATTCCGCAAGGGTCTATGTCTTTATGCTTGTACGGTTTTGCTGAAGACCCAGGGCTGAGGGTTGAGGGCCAGGATTCAAAGGGGTGACTTCAGGATGGACTGCGGGTGAAGGATCGAGACCTTTGGGATTTGGTGCTAGAGGTTGGGGTGTGGGGATCAGGGCCTGAAGCTTCAGGTCTGAAACGGTTGGATTTTTCTGCCGGTGAGGTCTTGAGAGTAGCAGGGGTAATTGAGAGCTTGTCCAGCGAGGCACAGTAGGATCCCTTGTCCCTCCGTCCTGTTTCGATGTTCTCAATATCCCGATCATCTCCAAGCTGCGATGCCTTAAGGATAGAGCTCGGCCCTCCTGGCCTTTGCCTGCTTGATGAGCCTCCAAAAAAGAAGGCAACGTTCGGAGTTTGTCCAACGACAAGCTATTGAACAACCAGCTCAGCGCTCTGAATAATTCTTTCATCCGGAAGCCTCTGCACAACTCCCTGCTATGCCCCAACCTCACAAGCTATCTTATGATGTGACAATTTGCAATGTCTTGAATAATTCCCAAAGTACCCTACATAATTTGTGCGCAGCCTTATGCAACATGTATCCCCGGAATGACACCAAGCTTTTACAGCCTTCCTTTCTGGCAGGCGTACAGAGCGCGTTTGCGCAGTGAAGAGCTAAAGGACAGCATGTGGTTTGCCAGAGAGGCGACTTGGGGTGTTCAGGGGATTCAAGTTTTTGGGCTTGTTGTAGACTGAAGGAGTCGTGTCCCGCACTTCTGACTCCAGAACCGTTTAACGCAAGTGTTGTCATGAAGCCACGTTGAATACAACTCAAGCTGTCGATTTGCAGTGCTGAAAGTGTCACAGCAGTTGTGTCCGTCGGGCAGTGGGTCTCAAACAGACTGCAGGCAACAAAGAGAACATTTCCGTTTTAGATACATGAGCCGTTCTGGAATCAGCCGATTATTCAATATGTCGGCAAACTGATCGATGTAGTCTCCCAGTGTCAACTATGAATTCAGGAAGCCAGCTGGTTTTGGGTGTAGGAGCGCGTGATGTGGCATGTAAATTTAATTTGTTTCCTGAGACATTGCAAATCATTCGCAGGCAAGTTCCTAAGCGGACGCTCATCGAATTGGGTGCATCCAGTCAGTTTTTGAAAGGTATGTATCCATGCTCAATTTTCTGCATCTCTTGGAGAGACTTTGGGTTTGTTGAATACCAAACCCCCCAAATACTGAAGCACGATTCCGGATGCTCAGAGACGGAGCGTTGTGAGTTGGAGAAGCTAGCAGCTGCTCGTCAAAAATTCAATGCCGTTCTTGTGTACCGATACTCAGCCTTGTCACATTTTGGGGTGTATGAGGTGACCCTTAGTCTTTGGAAAATTCCAAGACAAGACCCAAGCCAGGCCGACAACAGTGAGCTCAGCGCCTTTACCATGTTCGATGGAGGCCATCCTGAATCCTCGCGAAGGGTCCTGAATCTCAAGGCCCTGGACAGTGCTTTGCTTAAAGAATTTGCACCTGCGACTCTAAACCCTTAAAGATACATCCCAAGCCTGCAAGCTTACATCCCACAACCTAGTTCCAGGGCTTCGGATTTGGGGTCAGGTTCAGGGCTTGGGCTCAGAGTGGGCTTGATCAAGACAGAAACCCAAAGCTTGAGCTCTGAGAAATGAGCCTCGGGACAGGCGTATCGGATCTTGAGGCAGCCAGCGACACTGAGGACCGGAGTCTTTTCAGACGTGCTGTTGGAGCATTGTCAGCATATTTGCTGCAGAATTCTTCAGATTTCAGACGTTTCAAATTCAAGAGCCAGAACGTGAGAAGCGCGAAGCTGTAGTCTTGCGGCCCTGAGAACCCTGCATCAAAACACATTGACAGTGGTGTATGTAGGGCCTAGCAAATTGGAAGCAGGAAGGATGTGGGGTTCATTACCATTACCATAAGTATGCAGGGGTCATAAGCGGTCCTGTTGCCCCTAAAACCGCTGAAGTTTTGAGAACGAATCTAAAGCTTCGCCCCTAGCTTTCCACCCAAAGCCATAATTCCTTTTCCTGAAGCTGTGCGTCACGTAGCGGCCTTGGTAATTTTGACGCTAGCCTAGTTGGATATTTCAGTGAAGTGAACCTAGCCTCCCAATTCTCTCAGCCTCTCAAGCCTCAGTACTATATAGTATATTGGGGTTTATGGGGATAATGGAAAATAAAATGGAAACTACTATATATAGCATATTGGGTTCCCAGGCCTAAGCCCTAAGCCCTAAACCCGAAACCTTATTGATCCCAAACCTAAGCCCAAGCTCATCCAAGTGGAGGATTGGATGGATGCGGTGGCCCGCGAATACCGGGAGCGCTGTGTGGCGTGCCTGCATCACTGCTAGGGTTCGAAATGCTGGCAACAATGTAACAGCAACACTTATAATAGTAGTATCAATATTATGCATACTTTTAGTAGTAATAATAATCATAATAGTAGTCTTGTGGGTAGCTGGATGGTGGAGGGCTTGTCAGCAGTTGCATCGCAAGTTGTCGCCCCCTTCTTATTCCTGCGGTTTTCGAGATTCTCCTGAACATTGGAGCTGATAGCGAAACAGGAATTTGATCTGTTTGTGATTTGGAGGGTTTCTTGGTAACACGCTCTCTTGAGCCCTGGCCTCAGGTGACACTTGACTTCTTTTGATAGGTTGCCGCATGCAGGACGCTTTGATGAACCTGAAACATGAGCTGCCAACATATGGGTGGAGCGTTCCAAGCGTCGGTTCATGGTTGTTCAAGGGAGAATACTAAGCCTGTGATGCTGACTGAGGAGAGCAACCGTGGGGCAAAGGCGAGGGCAAGGGCGTCTGATTAGGGGTTGAGGTCCATGCAGCACGAGCCTCCAGATCAGTATTCCGGTTCTGCACCCGACCAGAAGGATCCTAATTGGATCGCACCTTCAAGCAGCAAACCCTTCAGGATTTTGAAGGTAGCATCCATGGTTTACAAACCTGACGAGGGTTCAATTCAGGTACAGGATTGGATCAATGGGGCCCGCCAGTTTTGCAGCTCACCTCTGACCCTGGGAGCATCATCAATTCCTAAGCCCAGGAGTTTTTATAATAAGATGAAGCACCAAGCTTCCCGCTAAGCTCGACCACCCCAATCGTCAGCGGTAATATGCAACCCTCAGCCCAAAAGAGACACACATGGCTTTCAACTCAGAATGTCAAACTGTCGAGGAGCCCCTAGAGCCCTGAACCCATTCTGCGCACCTGTGCAAGCTGCATGATATCACACTATCCTGAAGCCTGTGCCCTACGTATTATCATCCGTCACACCACTCGAACCCTACCCTTTGATATCGTTCCTGAAAAGGCCGAAGTCGAGACCATAGTTGGAGAGCCTCCATATCCTCGATTACTCCTCGTCTAAAGAACTCTTAACCCCCTTTTCAGGCAGCTCCTGCTGAACGGGAAGCTGACCCGAATCCCTTCGAGCGCCTCTTCCGTGCGCAGGAGCGGGTACACAACATGAAGATAACACATGTCTATGTCTATCTACATCTAGATGCATTGCTATGTGTAGACAACGGCTGTTTTGAAAAAGTACAGGCTTCAGGGTTTCGTGTCCTTAGCAGATGGAAGGTCTTTTCCACTGCTAGGCTTCCGCCAGCCTGGTAACCTTGTTTTGGTGTCGGGTTATGAGAAGTTCTCCTTGGAGAGGCGGACAGATGTCAGCACAAGCCTTACATGGGCCATTAGGGGTGTCTCAAAAGAATAGTAAGTAATAGCTTCAGTTTTACAAGTTTACAATCCAAGCCCCGTGGCTCCGATTTTAGGAATTTACAGCCCAAGCCCAGAAGCAGACCTTGCGCAGGCCCGGGAGCGCGCCGGGCGCAAGCGCCCCTCAGCAGAGTCGCAGCGTCGCAGAGGCATGCTGACAAAGCTTTGCGGTTGAAAGCCGAGGTTGGAAAAAGATTGTATTTGGGACTTTTCTGGCAGCTCCAGGGCCCAGGGTATCGGGTGCATCTACAATTTGCAGGTTTGGGGGCTGGGTTCCAGGGTGATGTGTGGAGAAGCCACAGCTCAGCTACAGTTAACAGGAAGCGAAGCTTCAATCATGAGTTCAACATGCTTTGATCCGTAAGCGCATTCCCTAAAACAGAGTCCCAGAAGTACGGCGTTAGTAAGTTCTAGCTGGGGAACTTTTGGGGTCTACTCAGAGTTTTGAGGGAAGAAAGATTAGGAGGCCGTATGAGTTTGGAGTATTCGTATGGAAGCAGTCCGCGGGTAGCCGCTTTCCGTAAGAGATGACTTGGGAACACTTGTTCCAATGAGGCGTGAAAGTTGTTATGGGATAGATCCGCTTGGCATTGTTGTTGGTATGAGTTGTTGGTATGAAGTAATATGTATATATAGGCTGTCCTCTGCACATAGGCTGCTCTGCGGTGTTGTAGCTACCATACCAAGTCTAGGTGCCAACTGTTTTGTGTAGGCTCCCTTTGGCACCACCCAGTCGCTGTGTTTTGTTCTTAAGGTTATGGATCCTTCTCTCAAATTCCCACAAGGCCTTCCAGATCTGGACGCTCGTTTTTATTTTGAGAGCCTTGCGGTCAGAGACCATGGCTTAGTGCAAGGGAGGATGGCAGGCCACTGTAGCGGACCCTCAATCCAAGAATCCGATTTGCAACTTCAGGCCAGCCACGCCGTGCGCATGATTCAGAGAAAGGGCTTGCGGATCGGCGTGCGACGGATGAGGCAGGAATTCATGAGAATCGAAGGCAAAAAGTGGTCCTCGAGAAGACTCGAAACTTGTGCAAGCATCAGTCTGTAGCATTGAAACGTAAGTACAGCAATTCGCAGGCACAGTACAGCAATCCTGGCAAGCTGAATGATAACAAGATCACATTTCACTGAACATCAGCAATTCTTGGGGCTCAGGCTGTCAAGATTTCTCCTTTTCCCTCGTTTATAGAATTTCTGGGTCTGTCTCGACACCTTTCCATCAAGCAGTAATAGTTGATGCACACCCCAGCGTGTACTTTGAGATGGAAAAGGTCTGGGCTTTCACGGCTTAAAACGTTCTGTGACGACGCATGCTTTGAATTCCGGAGCCCAAGCCAAGAATCTTCTCGTCAAACCTCAATCCCGAGAGCTTCAATCCTGAAGTGTCTCGCCAAACCCGAGACTCCAGACCCTATGCTGCTCTCTTCATGCCGAACCTCTATTCTCAAGCCTACATTTTCTGTAGTCCCCCAGCCCCATTTCTGGAACTTAGATGTTGATGCAGGAGCGTTTCAGTGCTTTCCGTCAGCGGGCAGCGTCTGCGCCGCCCAAAACTTGCAGCGCGGCGTCAGGTTTGTTGGTTCATTCCTGTTCGTCCTTGACCTTTCCGGCTTTTCGCTGTGTTTGCACAAGTATGCACAAGTTGCTTTTGACGGGTGTATGCTGAGATGAGTTTCTTTAGAGCACATTAGCTGACTTTGGTTCAGGATTCAGATGTTGCATGCATGCACATTTCCAGGAATAGAGGTTCCTTTTTCGTTTGCTTTAGGCGCTGGGTCAGGGACCGAGCAGCTTAGCACATACAATTTCGGGTAGACATACTGTGAGGGTCGGGGTTGCTGTAAAGGAATGTGTAGCTCAAATCTCCGTAGTATGCATGTATGGTAAATACTTCAGCTTCCGAATTTTGTGTATTTAAGTTCGTTCAGTTGCCAAGGCGAAGATCTTCCATGGCCTTCTGGACCACCGGAGAATCCGGTACATCTTCATCCCAAGATGCCTCGGGAGTGGTTGTGGGCTGGGGGGGGGGCAGGGTTTGGGGTCTAGAGTGTAGCGGGCGTCTTAAGGTCCATAGACGTGGCGGGTTGTGGGCTCCACTTTGCTTTTGAAGCTCAAAATTGGGGATGTCTCCTGATGCGTCTTCCGGGCAAGCAATCGCCAAATTGAAGCAGGCCTGGGCTCCTTGCTCGCAATCCTTGTTTAGACTACCGGATCTCTTGGTGGTTTCTGTGGGTTTGAAGGGTGTGCTGGGGCTCTGGATCAAGGATGCTATTTTCTGAGTTTGGCGGTGACTGCTCAGAGTTGAGACTTGTATGCCTGTGCTCTGTTCCTCGAAATGTGTTTGATCTGCAGGATCCTCCCTCCAATGTCCGACAGCAGAACTGGGAGAATGGGAGTCTTTTTTACTTCTAGGGTTTTGTCGAATCCTCTAAACATCGGGGTCCCAAGAGCACAGAGCCCTGTCGGGGACTCATTCCCAGTTCTATCCCCATAAAACGCCAGATCATCTCCTAAGCCAAGCTCCACACCCTGACCCCAAGGACCTGAATACAGCCCCAGTCTGCAGGAGCTGGTCCTTGCCGCGTTGCGAGAAGGGCTCCGTCGTTGGCATCCCGACAAGGTGCCAAACTCGAGCTCCGGAGTTGGGTTAAGAATTCAAGGATTCTTGGGTAGGGTTAGGGCGGAAGGATGGGGAGTCGGGGTTGGGGGCTGGTGGCTGAAGGATGAGTTTACGGATTGGCATTCTCCGGGACTGCAGTATAAAGGCTGGGTTTGGTCATATGTCATGATGCTATCGGGGTTCGGGCCTTGGCAAAGCATTCTGTTTCAGCGTTTGGGTATATGGATTCGGGCTTCATGGAGAAAGCTTCCGGGTTTGAGGGCCCTCTAGGTTCTGTGGTTGATCAAGTTTTGTTGTGATTTGGATCCCGACAGCTTCGTTTGGGGAGCTTGGGCATCGTCTACAGAGACTTCCTGCCTTTCAAAATGTGGCCTCGTTAGTTGGAGCAACGACTTTTTTTTGGAATACATCCTTATCCTCCTCGGCTGCTGTGGGGTGAAGTGGTTCCTTTCGGCGTGCCTTAGCTTGCAATGTCATAAACGCCGGCTTGATGCCTTGTCGAGTTGTGGCACTCTTGGGCACACTGTGAATGAATTGCGCAGCTCCAACCCAGAAACCAACACCTAAAGTTGCACAGAGGGTGCAGTGCCAGCCCAGCCCCAGAGTTCTCTATGCTAAGGCCTCTCTCGTTTGCAGGGTGATGTTCAGAAACTTTGCATCCAAGGACGTAGGATACCTGCAAAACATTTGTCTCCTGATCAGCATGATCGCTGCTGCTGCGATTTCTGTTAGCTGGTATTCAGTTATTCATCTGCCCAGGTTAGCCCCAAAATGAATTAGGCTTTGTGGTCATGACGCCGGGGCAAAGCCGTATGCCTGATTTTGGGAGAACCCGCCCTACAGCTGAGGTTCTGGCGCTTCTGGCCCAGTCATTGCCTGCGGCTGAGAGAGCCAAGGCGGTTGAGTGGGATCTTGAGGAAAATGACGACCAACAATCGGGTTTTATAAGAATATGCAAGATTTAAGGATTCGGAGCCCAAATACTTACCAATAATGGAGAATCCAACAGAAAATGAAACGTAAACTGGAGTATGCATGGGTTTTGGGCTAGGGGTTGGGGTCTAGAACTTGGGGTTTAGTTTTTTTTTTGTTTTTTTTTGGGATTAGCGTTGAGCCGATGGAGATTACGTTTTGAATTTGGGTCGAGGGCTACGGCGGCCGCGGACTATAAGGATTGGAGGATTAGGAACTAGGAGTTGGGGATTCGGGATGCGAGAGCATGGAGGGCACCGCATGGTGTGGAACGGTAACATCATAAGGGTCAACCTTGCTGGTAGCTAGGAGGGGATGCACGGGGGATCTTTCTCACAGTTACGGCGCAAAGCAATTGCAAAGTAAAGATTCCTGCGTCCCATTCCATCATTCCATTTTGACCACTGAAAATCCCTACCCTAAACCTTCAACCCTATACATACTTATGTATATAACTTTTCCCCTTTGAATGGGATCTTGGCTCGTAATCGCAGGCCAGACTATTGCCCTTCGTATGCGGCGAACTTTTCAGGGATTAGGCTTGCGGTTTTGCTTTCTGTTTCCTAGTAGGGAATGAAAAAAGACAAAATTGAATTTTACATGGCATCGGGGCGGTATATAGGGATACATCGGTTTACGTTTGACAGGCCGATTATTGGTAGGGAATGAAGGAATGGAACAGAAAGTTGCAACGACCACATATTTTGCGTTATAGACAATTATAGAGGTACGGTACTGGGATCCCTTCCTCCATCTCATACCAGCTAGTGAGTTTGTCGCCTTTATGCAAGTCAGTATACAGGTACAGGTGTTGTATAAGGATGCTACAGGAATTATTTGGGTTCAAGGATTACAGAAATGATCAGACTTTTGGAGACCTTGTCTTTGGGGTTCAAATTCAGGAGCGCCTTGAGCAAAGACTCGTTAGGGTTTGAGTTTGAGCTCGGGGTTTAGAGTTTCTAGGCTTACCTGTCTACAGGCCGTTCTTTTGATATTTGCTTGAAGGCCCTGACTTCAAGCGAGAAGCATGTTTCAGATTCAGTGTTCAAATCCCCCAGTCAACACACTTAGAGCCACAATCCTGGCCTCCTCAAATCGTGACCTTTGTACTTAAGCTAACAACCGCAAGCCCTTTCAACTCCGTTTCCCGACCCGCCCTTGAACCTAAACCCTAAGCCCTACGCTAGAAACCTCAAGCACCATGCATGACACCGACCTCACCTGGTAGAGCGACATCCCAAAGGCTTATAACTAGGTCCTCAAGCCAATGCCCTGCAAGCCTTTGAGGTCACACCTGCTTTTGTCATCTCCTTGGGAGGGGTAGTTGTGGGTTTTTCCACAGGTGGCGCAGAAGGCCACGGCCCTGGCACAGCAATTGACGGCCATGAAGGCGGCTTACACGGCGCGGCTTGTCTCAGCCCTGAGGGGTGAATTTAGGGTCTAGATCTTTGAGGGTTTGTCAGTGTCGGGCTTTGGCACAGTTGGGGTCCTCAGATACATTCGGCATGAGGTAATCCTTCATTCAGAGAATTCCGAATAGGAGCCAGACTTCGCCGAAACCCTCATTCTGGTGCTGCGTCCACGGATGACGCATGCCTGCCGGAAGAGTCAGTCTCTGGCCCCCCAGGAACTACGTCAAGATGAGTCCAGATTTACCCACGATCAACCATCATCGATCGCCTGCTGAGTCCGTGAAGCATCACGACTCCGTCCCACAACTCCAGATCCAAAGCTCAAAATCCTAAGCTTAAGCCCGTGTGGTTGCACCGTGAGCTTCATAAGCCGTCACAAGAAAAAGGCAGCGAAATCTGCGCCGAGGCATCTTTGCAGTGATGTTGGCAGGGGCGGTTGAGATAAATCAGAAGGCTGGGATGGGTACAGAGCTTTCGGGGCGAGAGAACATGTTCAGTCCGATCGAAAAGCGTTGGCAGTTCTTTTTTTGAAAGTTTTGGTGTGTATGGGAGGGGTTCAGGTTTGTCGTCGTTCGATGTTTGCACTTCGTGCTGGGAAGGAATGCCTTGGGGCCACAAAAGCAGCACCATGGAAGGAGGATGTTTACGAGGGCTTGTATGATGGATTTGCTTCTTTGATGGATTTGGATCTTTGATGAAGCACGTGCAGCCCAAGTGGAGGACAAATGCCCAGTTATTGCTGTGTTGAGGAGAAAATTTCATGTCTTCAATCCATGCAGCCTTTTAACCTTGCACTGTCAAGTTCTTTTGTCACTTGGAAGCGCATGGGATCACTCAAGGCGAATTCGCATTTCAGGGCTTGGCCTAAACCACGACTAGGTGAACATGCGTGGGTTTGGTGCGGCCCTGAGGAAAAGGAAGTATACAGAGTTCCTGGCGACTAGGCCCCGAGTGTCGCAGGGGCGGCAAGGGTGCAATCAACAACAGTCTGCAGGGCCAACGCGAGGAGCCTAGACCTGTCCTCCATTACCCATGGGTTTTCAAAAGGGCCATTGCCATCCTGGCCTAGAAAAAAATTGAGACGGGGTAAGTTGGCCTCCATCGCTTGATTTGGAGAGCTATCCATATCGCAAGCCTGGAGCCACCAGCTCGTAGTAAATCAGCTGAGTCAGAAACATGATTGCAGCAGCTTTGCCCAAAAGGGCCAATCCCGAGTCGGCCGGCGGTTCTCGAACAGCCGTCGGCATCTTGTAAAAGCCAATAAAAGAGTATTGTAGTGCACGGCACTTGAAGGTTCTCCAAGCGGAACCTGGCTATCTCCTCGAAACTCTCGAGCTGGGATGTGCGCGGAGGGATCTGAGGAAAAACAGATCTTGCATGCGCAGGGTTGCCAAGAGAACGGCCAATTTCTGGGTATCCCGAACGGCTGCAGTGTGAGGTTCAACGTGGGGTCATAGCACGGTTTGCGCTACAATCTTGGCTATGGGGTTATCATTACTTCTGAGTCGAGATGAAGAGGAGTGCGTGCCACGCCCCCACCACATTTGAAGCCATACCCAAGACATTCTTTTCTGCGTGAAATCCTGGAAGAAGAAGCGCTGCAGCGGTGGTGTGCCCTATCCTGCTTGCAGTGCTAGTGTGCGTAACTAGGGTCTGGATCAAAGCCAGGAATGTTTTTGTTTGCGCCCTGGACTCAGAGTCGTAGTCTTGATGCGGCATTTAAGAAGCGATTCCAGTAAGGGAAGCCCTGCACATTTCCTGGACGTATATGTAAAATCTATCAACTTCGGATGTTCGCAAGCCTACCCATGGTGTGTTCATCCGAGAAAAATAGATTTCGGACAGACCGCACTCGGTAAGATTTGTTCTTCGAGCAAGGGTATGCTCAGCTAGAGGCCCGGAAAGGTCTTTGACTGCTTGTTGTGGCTCGTCCTCTAACAGAACAGGTCTTGCGTGGCAACGTCCCGCTTTATGAAGCTCACAGCCCAAATGCAGCCTCACATCTGAATTGCTTCTTGCTTGAGTCTTTTGGCGGTCTTGAGAGTCTGGCTAGAAAAAGACTCATGTCCACAGCCCATTGCTATGGCGACTAATCTATCTACTTAGTTTTGGCACCTTAAAGAAGTTCACGAATGCGTGGTCCTTCTTTCGGTGGATGGCAGCACTTGTTTATTCAGGGTGGAAGCTTGGCTTTCAGGTCATGCTTGGTCTGCCTGCAGGATAGCTTAGCCCTGGATTGCTTTCAAATTTCTGCAGGGGTCCTCTGCTTTGATCCCACCAATACATGAAATTGGTCTTTGGTTGTGGTCCTGAAGAGGTGCCTTTGAAGTGGAATCCCAATCATGCTGCATGCAACTGCTGCCTGATTTCCTGCTCAGACGCTGTCAATGAAGGTAGTTTCTTAAGCTTCAAGTTTTCTGTTCATCCCGTGCACACGGCACACCTTGAACAGTAGTATGACATCTTCTGACTGAAGCCGTGGGCTTTAGCCCCCCTCACACAATGAAGCAAGCATAGCAGATGCCGAGAAGTTCATGACAGCAAAGGTCCCATGGCGAGATGACCAGAATTTCTTCAATGGCCTTAAGAAGAGATACAAGCCAGCAACCCATCCAGAACAGAAGGCCAAAGTTTCCCCTTTGTGGAAGCCATGTGCTCCGCGGAGAATGCTCACGCAGGTCGGACCATAATGAGTCCCACATACCTTGAGGTGTTTTTTTTAGAGAGTCAGCTTTTAGTCCACATGTAGCCATTGCCTTAGCCCCTCAATCCTGGTGATTGCACAACCACAAAATACATGGTCCAGAGATAATTTACAAGCCTTGAGACGACGAGCTCCGTGAGGGAGATTTTACGGCCATATCCTTGAAGGTTCAGCCCGCCCTTGAGTCACACTTTTCATTCTACATGCTCGGGCGTTGGGATAAGTAAGAAAAATCATCATAATAAGCTGCAAGATCCAGAGCCAGAGCATTCCGCTTCTTCAAAAGTCAGTGATGCTGCCATAAAACTTGCCCAGAGCCCTATTAAAACTGCGAAAGGCGCGCCTAGCTCGAGGTTTGGTGAAGTTCGGATGTGTGTTAGGATTTTGACCGGAGACAAGCGGCTGGCCCTGTAAGTACGGTACAAATGAAGGGATGTAAACGTCCACTACTTTTTGCAGAGAAAGGTCAGCTTATCCTTATGCCTCATTCATGAACAGCTGGACCATATCTGTGTTACCTACAAGTAAATATCCTATGCGGGCCCCACTATCTCCTTGTTTGAACCTCTTGCTGGGTAGTGCTGGCATCCAGGAAAAAAGGTGTAACTCCTTACAGAAATCCCCACATGATCCCTGCTGAGAGTGCCTCCCATACCCCATTCCCTCATCCCCTTCTGAGCACCTGGGAGATGGCAGCAGTACCAATCCAGATTTGGGTCTAGTTCTGGAAGCTGAAGATGTCCGTGTTTGGCCTTTCATCGGCCTGGTACTGTTCGTGGAGTGGAAGGAATTTCCGTATTAGGTTAGTTCGGAAGCCATGAGCCTCGGCTTCAAAGATCCCAACCCGGGCCTGAGATCCGGAAGCTCCAAGCTTTGAGCCTTGAAGCCATGCGCCCAGATGATGACGCGGAGAAAGCGTCAGAAGGGGCAGCAGGCTCGCATCATTTGAGTTTTCTGGCTATGCTGACTACTTTCGATTCAATAGACTCTTTTGGGCTTGATAAGATCAACCGCTTCTTTCGCTGAATGCGCAGCGTTTGATCGAGGGTTCTCCTGTTCATTGCGGGCTAGCCATGCAAACTGCTTCCAAGTTTCTCGCGAATTTGATACATGATTTCTTGCTTGTTCTTGTTCTTGTAGTAGGGCACTCAACCCCAAACCCGGATGATGGACAACAGAGGTGTTACAGGAGTTTTACGCATTCTGAACACCAGTCAGTCTTTGGGTAATTGGAACCCTGATTCAGTTATGGTACACACTACCTTGAACTCTATGCTGGTTTTCAAAGCCTCAGATTTCAGAAGGGCACTCGGCTTTCATACATCCCCCGGCGGGCTGTGCCTGCTGTAACTGTCAGGCGTGCTAGACAAGTAATCCTTCTCAAGGTCTTTGCGGGTAGTGTTACTTTTTATTCGGCACATGCTTCCATGTAGACTCAATGAAGAGCTCGGTTTGTGGCTTGTACGTGAACCCGCGACAGGGGTGCGAATCGTAACCAGACTCTTATAAACAGCAAACCTTGAGCTGCTGAGCTAAAACCCCTTTGGAGTTTTTGAACATGATGGCCTGAGTGTACGCCTTTAAAGCACGAACGCACAAAAAGACACCCACACCGCTATAAGTTTGAGAACTTCCAGTCTCAGCTCCAGGTGAGGCTTGCAATAACTCCTTGATCAGTCGCCTGCGCAAAGAATACCACAGCTGCAAAGGCGCGGTGCCCATAAGACCACCCAGGATCTATCAGGGATTCTTAGATTTAGGGCCTAACTTCAGAGCACAACTCAAGGTAAAGGTCCCAAAGTTGATGCTTCAGCTTTAGGCTGGCTAGCGAAGGGGAGGTTGGTTGCCCTTCATGGGAGCCTCAAGGTTTCGGGTTCAGAGGCCAGGACATGTAAGACGAATCTATTGGCCTTGCGAGTCTGGCCTAGTCATGCCACGGATACCTATCTGGGTAGCCTTGAGAGTACCTTAGTGACACGTGCAGTTAAGCATTATATATAGTGTATTATATTTTAGTATGTTATGTATATGCACATATACATTTTTATCCTACTGGGCATCCTGTAGCCGCAAGTTCTCAACAACAGTTCTGATGGGGGTGATTCATCACCTTGCTAGGAGCCTCGCCATTGGCATGGAAGTGACGAAAGACCAGTGACATAGGGTTTAGGCTTTAGGGTTGGCCTTCAACGTGCAGCTGTAGTGCAATTTTCTCCAACTAGGCCGTAACTACGCCTCGCAATCTGGTTCTTATATTTTGAACCCCTGCATGTTTTCGAGTCCCAAAGCCCTGAACCTTATTGAACACTAAAGCTTCAAGTCTCCAACCGCCAATCTATTTCAATGTGACTTTCTCTCAGGATCAGGACCCTTACATACCCAGAAAGAATCACAGCGCTCCAGAAGCAACATATTATAATCCATATTGTTGGGACCCCCAAAATGATTCCCCCATTGGGCAAAGGACCCCCCCAAGCCTTGCGAGGCAGTTTCAACGTGGCAGGTTTGTCTGGCCTTTGGCCTGTGGCTCAGAAAATTCAGGGATAAGGCGGAGGACCATAAAAGGGGTACCTTTAAAGGGGATAAATGGTATAGGTTTTTTTTAGGGCTTATGTAGGGTTTAGGGATGAGGGATTAGGATACAGGGGTTGGGTCATGTAGGTTTAGGGTTTAGAAATCCACCTCAAAAACATTTCTGATTCAGAGAGGCGTACTTAGGGTTCGAAGAAACGCCCTTAAGCTTTAGAAAGCTGCTGTATGCGCCTTCTCAACTCACTATGAGGGCTTCCGTCTTCGTCACAGGGTGGTCTGCGAATTGTGGAGCATGCTGCAATACGGCCTGCTTGGATGATTCCCAATGGTTGTTGGCCCAGTGATGTTAGTATTGCCATCGCCGCAAGTAAATCGTGTTCTCATATTCCATCTTCGTGCGGCAACATGATATCTGTCATAGGGTCGGGGCAGTAGCCAACCGAGCCCACCCCCCAAACTTTGAACGAATAACCCTTATCCTTTGAACCCCCTTCACCTGAAAACGGTAAACCCAAACACCCCACTAAGCTTATGCCCCGAATTGCAAAATTCCAAGAGCCTAAACGTCGGCCCAGGCTCCCCCAGGCCCTGCGCTCTCGCGGCGTGCCGGCGCGGCCAGGCGGTCTGAGCGGCCGAGAGTTGCAGGCCCTGGCTCTGCGTGGGGAGCCCAAGGAAAGAGCGGGTTAAGGAGGGTTACACACATCGGGATTACATGGGGACATAAAGGAGTTTGTAAGTTAGGTTGTGGCGGGTGGGGTGAGGGTAGCTAAACTGTAAACTCTTGGAGGATAGGAGGGGGGTGGATAAGCGGCTTCAAGTTGTGGGTTGAGGCTGCATGGTTTAGGTAGATTTTGGTGTTGACTTTTTTTTTTTCTTGGTCAGCGTTCTTCTTTTTTTTTTGCTGGCGGCCTCTTGGCAGGGGTATGTTGTGCACAGTAGCCTTTACTTGCATGACTTCTCATGTTCTTTGAGTGTCGAACAGGCGTTACGAGCAGCTAGATGGAGATGCATTCGGGACATCCAAAAAAGAGGTAACTTTGGATGGAGTGCAGGGGCTATCGGTCGAGCGGTGCAGAGATTCAACTTTTGGGGCTTTGCGAAGCGTGGCTTGTATTGTCAAGGGGCTTGCTGCTCTCGGTTCTAGCTACATTGAAGAAGATTTGCATGGACTTTCCTCGCCTCAGCCTTTGAGGAAACCATTCAGAACTTAGTCCTTCAGCCTTCAGTCCTAAGCTTCACAAAATTGCAAGCTCAAGGGCTAAAAGTCTTGAGGTAGGGGGTTTTTAGATGCAGAGCTTTGCATCCTTCCTGCTCTCCATCCAAGGGTCGAAAGCCATCTTATCAGATTTGCTACCCTCCGAGGTGTCGCGCAGCAACTGCAGGACACCAACCATTCATTTGTTGTCGGGCTGAGTCGCGAGCAACCTACGCTGGGGAAGTTTGGAAGAGGTTTCAGATAGTTTCAGTTTCTTTGAGCGGCAACGGTTGCTTTCATACCAGCCTCGCACTAAGATTAGTCTAGGGGCTTTGCTTTAGGAGTTTTGTTTCTCAAGGCTGAAGCGTGCACGGTGAGAAGCAGGGTTTGCTGCTTGGGCTTAGAAGGCTTCGCGCGAATTCAGGGTTTTAGAGTTAGGAGAAGTGGTAGGAAGCTATGCCACTGTCAAAGGCCATTCTTTGCAGAAAGGCTTGCAGTTCTCCACTCCTGCACCAAGCGGCAATCCATGAACCGTGTGTGAGTTCCGAATGTTGGAACTGTTGGGCACAAACAGGGCTCAACTTTTAAACAACAATTTCTGAAACCATTTTTTGGAGCCAGGATCATTCCAAAAGCTTCCGGTGCTCAAGAGGTCCCAAATTTTGAGAAACTGCACAGGGCTATGCTGCCAGCAGGGCTAGAGGCATTTTATGCGTTTAGGTGTACTTGGCACTGCCCAGAACTTGTGTGGGCAAGCAGTACATTTAATAGGTGTGTTCTTACGCGGAAAACTTGGGATTCTGCGCAAGAATGAGCAAAACATCTAACGGACCCCTCAGATTTCGTGTCAATCTTGCAAGCTAAGGAAGCAAGTATTAACCTCCGCAGCACAGTTGTTTTTGTGTGTGGGGTGCTAGACAGCCCCCTCAAGGGGTGGTGCAAGGGTCTTTGAGTGACATCGGGGGAGCCCAACATGAGATTTCAAGAAATCAGGATCTCCACCTCAAGACGTGGATCACCACGGACTACCCTGTTTCTGAGGAGGAGTCGCTTGGGCTTGCTTGGACTAGAGGGACGGGCTGCAACGTAGGAATCCATCCCTCCATTCCTGCTAACCACTGGCAAGTTTAGGTTCCTGTGATCGCAGGGTGTTCAGTTGGAAGATCTGTTTCAGGTTTGGGGATCACTTGCTTGGAGCCAGAAAGTATCCAGAATAGCAGGAATATTAAGCTCTAGTAGAAGTCACAACAATGGTAACGGTAAGTCCTAATAAAAAATAAGTCATAGTCAGGGTAATAGTCTTTAATAAATATAATTAACTGCCATAGCAAATAGTCATAGCAATAGGAATTGTCATAGTTAGTAGTAATCATAGTAACAGTAGAAGCAATAGTAAAAGTAATAGTAATATTTACAGTGACAGTAATATTCGAAATAGTAGTATTAGTATTAGTACTACTACTAGTAGTAGTAAATAGTAGTAGAGATTGACATAGTAATAGTAATGTAATAACAACAAAGTCCAGGGCTTAGGGCCAAGCGCCTTCGAATGTGGGTGTCAGGCTTTTGGATTAGCCTGTGGGGGTTGTTCTATTTTTTTTCTGAAGGAGGCACCGTTGGGAATTCATTGTTTAAGGGGGATCCTAACCAAAAAGGAAACCTACCTTCCTGCGATTTTGGATAGGCATTTTTCAACAATTACAGTGTAGTTTCCGCGCCTAAGGACTTACCACAATTATTTGCTAACGGGCGTGTTTTTTCGCCAAGACCTTGCTCGAAACATCAAAACTCACAATAACATGATGTTCAGCTAGGTTTCTGTCGTCATTGTCTTCGGGTATCTGGACGACATGAGGGGAGATGGTTGAGCTGCCGGAAAAGTTAGGACCCATCTTGCAAGGAATGCCTGGAAAGTAATCCTTGTTGTGGAATTGGAACGTAGAGCCCGAATATTCACAAATTATCTTTCTAATCCCGGGCCGTCCTAGAACCAAGCAAGCATTCTTTTGTCATGATGGTGCAGACCAGGTGAGGTAGGCAGAAATCTAGGGAAGGACCTGTTGTCATAGGGAAGTATCGAGAAGGTGGCGTAGCGGGGGCTCCTGATCTCTGCATGTCAAGCCCCGGACTTCTGAGGTACGTCCACGCCATGCTGCTTTTAGAGGCATTGGGGGATGGGGATGGATCGGGGAAGATGAGAATCACTCCCGAAGTTTGTAGCCGCGTCAGAGTTAGCCTCTTTGGTTTGTACTTGAAAGTTCTGGTGAATGAAATCCAAGAGTAGACTTCGGAACTTCCGTGCAGCTCCGCCAAGGCGCTGCAAGGTTTTCGGAACTTGCATGTCTTCGTGGGCTTGAGGATGGTGACGTATCCATGGAAAGATTTCGATTGGAGAACAGAGATTTCAATCACCCCTTGCCAAGCCAGTTCGAAACCGGCACTGTAAACGACAACAGGCTTCAAACGCCAATCTCCCTGAAGCACAAATCCCAAGCACTGCAACCCTTGGCCCTGCCCACACCCAACCTGCGGGCCTCTGCCCGTAAACCCAAAGCTCCAAACCCAACCCGAGACCTCAAGCCGCCATAGCCCTCAACACCAAAACCCAACACACCAAGTCTTAAATCCCAAAAATCCTACGTCTGAAGCCTAAGCCTGACATCTCTAAACCTTGAAGCTTAACATCCTACAACCTTCAGCCTGAACCCTAGGCCTTTCCTTTTGCCTAAATCTGCAGACCCCGGACCGCGCAGCAGCGCAGCTGGCGGTTCCGCTTGCGGCCTCGTTGGCAAAGCGCGGGCCTTGGGGGACGTGCGTGTACCGGGCCTGTTTTGGGGGCTTTGTGGGCTCAGGGTCGGGGTTCGGAATTCGTGGTAGGGTGCTTTTCGGACTTGAGGGTCATGGATTTGGGGTTGAGTGTCCAGTCATATCTTTCTGGGGTACATCCATCTGTATTCACTCATGTACTTGTGAACCCCTCACGGCGGAACCCACAACTCGCCTTGGGCAGAGGCACCTCAATCTGGAACAGTTAAGAGGGATCTCAGTTGGTGCAGGTATCATGCGAGCTCTAGAGCCTCAGGCCTACAACGGCCCTTGCTCTCAGTTCGTGCAGGTATCCAAACATGTTGCAGAACCTGCAGAACTTGTTCGACCGCTTTGGCCTCAGCAGCTCAGCCTTCGGGGACTGGGGTTCCTCTAGAATTCTGGATCCTGCTAAGGCGGGCTCCTGTGCCTCATAGAGGCCCAACTTAGCGACGAGGCCATGCACAGTCAAGCGTGGCAGGTCGTAGTGAGAGACGCGACTAGTTCATTGACTGGACTGCAAAAGAAAATCTAAGGATTGCTATTTTTTTTCGTCATGTCTAGTTTGGGGTTGCTTAGAGACAACGCCTCCGGCAGTCTTTCATAATTTGGGGCTTCAAAAGAAGGGCTTCTGCTTTAGACTTCCGAGCCGTGCGGCTGCCAGGACAAGAGCTAAAGTATTTCTGCTGCTTGTCTGCCCTAATGAGGGGCGATTCCCAAAAAGTCTACCTCAGGAAGCCCTTCTTGAGGCCCATAGCCCTGCGGTAACTGTATCTACACAACTAAGAGATTGGAACTTCTAGGATGAGCGGCCCCACCTTTTGAGGCGGACTCGTACGGCTTGTTGAGGTTGATAGATGTTGGTGGACGTAGGCGACATATGCTGGGCTTCCCAAGTTGACGTTTGCTTCCTAGTATGCATCCTGCAACTCTGACTGTTGATGAAAGAAAAGCTACGCTCAGGTGCGGACACGCGCGGTGTCGCCTACCTGTCGCTGCAGGTCGGAGCGAGTGGCTCTTTCCTACCATGGGGTCCTGCTTGTCTAATGTGATACAAGGGATCCTTGGTTTCAGGCGAGGTGTACTGAGTAGAGTAGAGGGTGTGGCATGAAAGGCCTGGGTTGTGGAGATGCAGCGAAGAGGGATTTGCAGGTGTGCGAGATGTTTTAGGGGTGTAGAGTTTTGGGGCTCAAAGTTTGTAGAGAAACGGCCTGGGCATGGTGCCCATGTGATGAGTGAGCTCATGACCCTGATCGTATGAGAACTTCATGAGGTTGATAAGATGATTTTCCTGATTTTCCAGAATTTTGACTGGCTATCTGCACAAGTGGAGAGGCCTCATGTCGAAGCAGGGATTCCCAAGTATGTCCTGGTTCCTGTACTAAACTGCTGCTTCTGTGGTAACCAAGAACGAGTCGAATGGGTTGCTGTTGCGATCTTCCCGTGTAATCACAGTGACCCTCCAGAGAAGTACCTGGCCTTGCAGGACATGGCGAGGATGTACCGGCTGAGGTGGATGGCGCTTTGCTCGTGTCATGTGTGCAGGTTTTGGGTATCCATGTCCAACACATCCCTCATGACAGCCCATATATAGGGCGGAGTTCAAGATTAAGGCGCGCGATTTGATTTCAAGACAGTGCAGGGATGCGTGTCAGCAATCTGCAGCTAAAAGCAACTACGGTGTTGTGTTCTCAGTTCAATACATTTCGATAGCACTTACTCTCTCTGCCACTCTCTCTTTCTCTCTCCTGCACAATCCGTTTTGCTCTTCCTCCTCTCCTCCTCCTCTCGACACAAGACTACAAAACCGCCTTGTATGAAGAGTTGGGCTCATCCAGGATGCCCTCAGCAAGTCCATAGTCTGAGCTGTACGATGCCCTCAGATGCAACAGGGTGTTTTTTTGATTTTGACGGCTAGGACTCCGCGACCTAATTTCTAGCCACAAAGCCGAACCCTCCCCTCCCCCACATCCTCATCCCAGATGGCGCAGCACCCTATCTCAGAACACGTGGGCCCATTGATCACTTCTTGGACTGAGACCTTCAAGCCTGATATCTCAATTGGCAAGTCGTAGTCTGGCTCTTAACCTTATATGGAGACATCAGTCCAAAAATGCCCAAGCCATAGTCTTAAAGACCTCAGCTCCTCGCTTTTCTGTCAGGTTGCCATGTTGAACACATAGGGGAGGAACACAATATTTCTTTCCCAGTCGCCTAGTCACAGAGCCCCGCACGCGGAATCCTAGGAACTAACCAAGTATAGTTCCCTTAAATAGATAGAATATTTGTTTGGGTATAATCATAATCATAATAAGATCCCCAAATACCCCATATTTTTCTATTTGAGAGGGACTATACACTCACAGATCAAGAGAGAGCTGGGATCCGCGGAGCAGGCGCCAATGCGCGCAGGAGCGCGCGCACGCATTGACAAGCAAACGCCATGTTGACATATGGAGGTTTCCCATCAGAGGGTACCATTTTGGGAGTCCCCATAATAAGGATCATAAAGTATTGGGGTCTATAGTGGGGTCCCCCTATATGGGAAACTGCCTTTTGATACGAGTCTCTGTATCCTTTATACAAAGCAGATGTCACACTTGAAGCCCAAAATTGAACACCATGGTGAGTGCAGGCATTGGCGGCTGCATCCCAGTAGCGGCCCCAGCCACAATTAATCTGAGGATATCTGAATTCGAGTTGGACTTAGAGCTGAAGGGCGGCTTTAGGAAGCATCAAAAATGGTAGATCCTCAGGACGGTCCGGATTCTTGCACCACAAAGCATCAGCCTCTCCTTGCTGACCGCTGAATGTTAAACCTTATATATATATCGTCCCCCTGAGTTGTTAGAATATGGAACTGCCCAATCTCATAATAGGATGCCCATAAACCCCATATTCTATTTGATGAAGGGGGGTTATGACTTCGTGGAGGAGAGGCAAGAGAAGTCGTAAGCTCCATGCATCGAGTCTGGAAAGTTGTTTTTGGCAACCCCGATTACCCTGTGGGGCCATTTTCACACAGTTTTTTCCAGGATCAATCACGGGTCTCAATCGAGTACAAGGGACAAAGCAGGAGAAAGAATAAGGGGAGAAGAAGAAGACGCAAAAGACGAATAAACAATAATAGCACGAATAACAGTAATAGTAGTAATAGTGATAAAAGGTAGAAGCGAGCTCCGAAACACCACGGGCCATAGCTAACCTTGGCAGCCATCATGTAGGGTAAGAGTGTTGTGGGAGTGATGTGATGCGAAACGTCTTTTGATCAGGTATCACTACATCGGCAGTTCCCAAAATTGGGGTCGTATTTTGGTATCCCTAAATATTAGGTGCCGTAAAGCAATCTATAACCAAAAGGGGCCCATAGTTTTGGGAACTGCCCACATTCTTCCTGCTTCCCAAATCAGATTTCCCCCCAGTTTGCTGTCCTTGTGCCGAAGACCCATATCTTGGAAGATTTTTTGGGAGCTAAGATTCCACAAGCTACTTGCAAAGGAATCTACATGGACCACGTGTTCTTCTCAAAACACAGCCATTTTTGATTGGAATCTTTCTGGAGACTTGACATACTGAGCGCCCAGCTTGTATCTGTTACATATTTTCTGTCCAGGTGAACAATTCTCACCAATGCGACAGAACCCTGGCTCCCAAGCCCGCACGAATCCTAAACGCTGGAAATCAAATCGAAGTCCTCAGCAAGTTGCAGTGCACTTGAGGCTGCACAGATGGACGGCCGCTGACAGAGGGGGAGCTCGAGGAACTTGTGCTTCCAGGGGTCTGGATGTCGGGTGCGGGGTTTGCGTTTACGCCGGATGGGTAGGGAAGGATGTTAAGGGTTCAAGGTCCCAGGCCTTCAGGATTTAAGGCTTGCATCAGGGTCAGGAGATCTGGGGTTTTGGGGTCAGCTGGCTTAGGGCTTTAATTCCTACAGTTGAAGCTTTCGGCGCTTGACTCATTGGAGGTTTACAGGGTTTGGCTTCCAGGCCCCGGCACCTGATGCAAACCCTAACCTCTTCACTCTAAAGCCGACAAACACGCGCCCGAAGCCCTAAGCCTTAAAGCCAGACTTACATGGAAATGTAAATCCCAAACTCAACAAGAACCCTCAAACTCAAAATGCTCACTCCCAACACCTCAAGCCCAGGAGCTAAACGTCCGGCCCCCCAAAATTCAAGCCGTGAAGCTGCAAAACCCACAGCTTAAAACCTGCAAAGCTCTTAACTGTAAACTCCTAACACGCCTGTGAAACAAAACCTCTCAGAACCCTTGTGCATGGAGAGGATCCTGAGGATCTCGCTGCTCAACTCCTTGAGGCTTCGACTTTCCTGTCGGTTATCGGGGCTTCTAGGATAAGGTTCTCATTTGAAGACAGAGGATTGAGGGAGGGCAAGTTTCCCAATTCCGCAAAATTCCACTAGTGGGTTTGTATAGCGCTCCTAGGTATTAGAGATTGCTGTTTCAGGGGGCCCGTGAGTGCTGCAAGAAATACGAGCTTTGATTTGATGAGTTTTCAATTGCTTTGCTTGCCAAGGCCCTGGCGTATGGAGTTCGGTCTTTTGGATGAGGGTTTGGGGTTTAAGGCGACGGGAACGGATGGGGCAGCTCTACTGCAAGTTTGCGTGATTCATGGCTTCCCCCTGAAATTGGTTCATTCTCTGCTAATGAAAATGCTCTTGCCAATTAAACTCCTGTTGGCGTCCATTCCCGAGTTTCGTTTTTGATGAAGGACCATCGGGATTCTAGAAGTCGGTTCCTCAAAGCGACATCATTGCCTCATAATATGTATTGAGGTCCTGATCTAGCGGTGCTTAGCAGCTTCATTCTTATGAAGTCTATGCATGCACTCGCAAAAGACCAGGCTCGAATACTTACAATATTGCTTCTGGGTTGTTTGTGTATGCCTTTTGCGATTATCCCAAAAGATGGTTAGTTGGGTTTTGGCTCCGCGAGTACTTCTTCAAATACGGCGTCTCCCTGTTTGATTCTGGTGGGCTTTGTAACAGTCATCCACAGCGGGTCGGTTACACACATTCTTCCGGGTGTCTATACCAGGGGGACACGTTATTCTGTGGGCATATACTATGGGGAGCCAAGTTTTGACTGATGGGTGTTTTGGGTTTCAGGCTTGGGCTTCCATGTTGAAGTTCTTGGGTCAGGAGAAGGTGTCTGTCCTTCGGGAAGCATTCATGTGCGAGCGCATCGATCTGACATTCAAGCTAAGTACTCAGATTCGCTCTGAACCTACAACTTACAAACCCGATCATCCGCTTGTTCCGTGCAAGGCCATGGATGTAGACCAGGACGGCCAAGTCAGCTATGCGGAGCCTCTCGGGCGGTGGATTCAGAAGCAACGGCATCTAGCCGCACCTAAACAGAAAGCTTTGGCATGGGTGCGTTTGGAACGGACGGTATTTCTCACACAAATTGTGCCATTTTCAGGTCCCACTTTTGCCTGTAGGCGTCTTTACATTTCTGCTGCAGGGAGGCCCATCGAGAACGACTTTCATGGCCCAACAGGCATCCTAAACAGTTCATGCTGAGTAGTTTAGATTGGCACTTTTTAGGGCTGAGGGTCCTCAGGTCTGGACTTGCTGGGGGCGTGAATTCCAACGGTTTCAGGTAGGGTTGGAGGGTATGGGGAGACTTTTTTTGGGCCCTAGCTGAGATTGGAATGCCAACCTCGTAGCATCTTGAGAACACCATGCTGTTCCTTTGATGGGCCACGATAATTGGAGGATACCATCAAGGAAACCATTTCTCAAGCACAAAGCTTGGGCCTCAGGTTCACGGTAAACATTTAAAAGCTGCTCGGGTCTATGCACAGGTTGTGGGGATGATCAGGAGTATTCCCATGAAGTTTTACATTGATGGGTTGTTACGCTTGCATAGATGTTCGAGCATGTGAACGCTTTGATGGCCTCGACCTAAGTCTTCAACCTTGGGCCCTAGCCGCCTGAACTCTGCACCTGGAAAATTGCCTTGCATCCTCATAAACATCGTCTAAAAAATGATGCACACCAAAGGTTCGTGGCCTTCTGCGTCGGTCGGCGCAAGCGTGAGGTGGGGATTGCATGGGCGCTGCCATCCTGAGGTCTGAAGGTAGTTGCAGGGGGAACGAGAGTTTCATGCGTTGTCTTTGTAGTTGGTGTTGAATGGAGATTATACACCTTCCTGCAGCTGCAATGGACCTCAAAACTTGGACAGTTGCAACGTGCTGTCTTCTCTACAAGTACTGCTCGACGTGTTCCTTTTCTGATGGTGACGGTTGTCCAATGAAATCATGTGCCCTGCAAGTACGCGAGTATAACCTGTAGACCTTGAAGAGTGCTACGGAAGCCGCCACACCTCCCGAAATGCAGTCCTGCGGATCCTCGTGAAGGTTAGGAAGCAAGGAACCCTCCACCCCAATACCGGCCCCAGTCTCGCAGCCACAGGACCCTGCACCACCAGAGCTCGCAAGTTCTGGAACTCATGAAGGTGTTTGGATTCTTTTGACGTACCTCGCAGGCTGCGAAAAATAAAGCAGGAGATGCTGTTTATCACGTTTTGAACTTGAGGGCCTGCCCCTAGAATCCCGCTTTCCATGTATTCCAGTAACTGGGCAACAGGCATAGCAGCAAAGACTATGCCCGTTGCCTCAGCACAGAGCTGCCCAGGAGATTACGACAATGCAGGCTCTCTATGCCAAGTGGCACACCTCAAACAGAAATGATTTGTGGCACCAATCACGTGTGCCAGCAACTTTAGGCGATGCGAGGAGAGCGGGTGTATCCTGCGGCCGCACGAAATTTACAAAGGTGACTGAAAGCTATCAGCGTCGCGGCAGAATCCCGATCTGGCACGTAGACCGGAACCCTTAACCTTTTGATCTCAGAGCCCGCAACTTCTCCGAAGAAGCTGGGCTGTGCAGGTAAAATTGCACCTCTACGATTTGTCCCGCGGCGCCGGGGGTCAGGCGATTTGGCGCGAGCAGTGTTTTCGGTTTTTTCAGCATAGTTCCCAATTTGGAACTAGCCACCCCAAGGATACCCGCCCAACACTAATGGCCGTGCTGAGTCTTGCGAAGCCCTTGAGCCTAGTTTGTCCTTGCCGAGGCATGTTGGTCCCTACAAGTAAGGTTTACACGGATGAGTACAACCTTGCTGCTTTGTGTATTACCAAGTATTTGCTAATTTTGAGACGTTGGCGTAGTATAGCCATTGGGAAAGTAACCAGTGCAGCAGTAGCAGTGCTACGGATGTAGAACTTGCTGTGGATCTATAGCTCTGGTAGCCACTGGCAAAGGCGTACATCCTTGGTTTGGAGATCGCCATGTGCATCTTGCAGTTGCTTCCCTTCCCAACTTTGCTTCCTGTCATTTTTTTAGCGAACGGCGTAAGAACCGTACAATAGCTCTGCTCCCAGCAAACTTAAAAATGTAATTGCCAGTTCCAATGGGAGCTGACACCATAGTCAGTAAACGCACTTTAAAAGGAACGCCATGATGAAATGTTGAGCTGCAAACGTGGGTCATTCATGAAGCATCATCGGTTTTTTGGGCCTAGGGCTTCAGCAAATGGATCTTGTAAGGGCGTAGGTTCTTTGATTGAGGCCTTATTTGAGCATGGTTTTCCAGAAGCTCTGAGCCGTACAGGCCTTCAACCGCCAACTATCAGCCCTAATCCTCAACCCTCTGGTGCTAAACGGTTAAACTCCAATTTCCATCCCTGAATCCTTGGCTCCATGAGCCGTGGACAGATGCGCTGGTTGCTTGGAGATGGCTTGGACCAGATCTGGCACACAGGCCGTGCAGGGATCTTCTCGTGGGTAGTCAGAAGTGGGGTCAGAAGGGTTATTTAGGAATTGTTTGGGGGGATGGAGGGGGTCCCCCAGATAAGCCTAGGTAATGAGCATGGTCAGCTTATTGCCCATTTATGTCGACCCATGAGCCCCCCAAGCCTCAGGCCAAGCTTTCAATTTCTTTGTTCTCATTAGCTAGAAGTATTTAAGTGGGGAGAGGTTGACGTGCTCACGGTCGTGCGCAGTCTATTTAGGTTTGCAAAAAATGGTGGAAGCAGAAAGAATACGATGAAGAATTAGATGCGGTTGGCATGAAACTGGAAGAGCCTAATCCCTAACCCCGAGCCCCTTCCCCTAACCTTTCAACCCTAAACTTATTTTGTGTGTCGGATTCCAGTGATGTGAGGTGGGGCTGTTGCATTGAAAGCTGGAGGTCTGTTTGTCCACGTGCTCCTTCCACTAGCAGTCCCCTTACCTTCCGCTACAGCCTTTACGCCCTGAACCGTCGCTTGTTTCATTCCTGAGCCCGGCGGCAGGAATCGTCGCTTTCGACAGGGAATACTTCTTCTCCAATGACACAATCTTCGACTTGCCAGGCGACGGACTCAGCCAGATTCGAAGTCATGGTCCAGGATTGATGCTTGTGTGGTGACGGCTCAGCGTGTTGGGCTTGGGTTTTTGGCAGGGTTTGTGGGCAGAGCGTTTACGGCTATGGCGTAGCGTGGAGGCCTCAGCGATAGTTTCTTCCTCTGGATTAAAAAAAGTTTACGACTTGTTCGAGGTTTGGTCTCCGTGTACTTGCCAGCTTCGGGGTGTACGGTTGTGCAGAGGGCGCAAGGTTTTAGGGTTCAAGGTGTAGGCAAAGGGAGGTTGGAGCGTTGAGGAGTTCCTGCTGTCAACTTGTAACGTACAGGCCAAGCCCGCAGCAACGTCAAATAATGATTTGGCTCTTTAAGGCCCTGAACCAAGCAACCAAAAACGCAAAAAGCCGTCATCCTGAACCCCCAGGCCCAGAACTCAAGCCTCCGAGCCTTTGTGCTATGCGCTAGCCTGAAACCTCATGGTCATAAATATTCTAAAGTACCAGGATAGCGATGTTCAGAAGGTCACAAAGGGCAGACCCCAACTCTGAGTCAGCCCAGACGTGATATGATCTTGAAGGAACTGGAATAGTCTTATGGTCATACTTCAACTCTGATACTTCAAGCTCTTAAGTCGAGAGGGGCAAATCCATTGCCGCAACAAGGCAAAACAAGCTTTGGCGATCCTACTCAGGTTCCCTGATTGGGGTCCATGTGCTTTCTGGGCCTTTTGTGCATGTAGCGTCTGGGCTTCTGTGGGTTTCCGGGGTTGCTTTTGGTGGCTTGGGTCTTTTATCAGGTCAGACTTTGGGGAGGGCTCCTGTAGAGCTTTTCTCTGGGAGACAATTTTTGGGCCCGATGGGAGCCAATCGTGGTAATTGATATATTATTGCTATTAATTCTATTTCCATTTTAGTTTTATTACTATTACTGTGGTTATTACTATTATTGTGTGGCATTGCAGGTACCATCGAAAGGTCTTTGTGTCCTTTGAAGCCTCACCTCATGATGGAAGTATTCGCAGAGTTTTGTCGGCACGCCATGATTGTTTGTTACTTTGCATGGCCATTGCGCGATTTCTTCGACACCCAATCTTCTCATTACCCCCCCCAGCCCCAATTAGTGCAGCAGTCTTCAGCCACCGAAGCTGAAATCCCAGGAGTAGATTCTTCTTCTATTCTTCTCAAAGATGAGGGTTACTAGTTGTCATTGTTACCGTTGCGTTTTATCACTGCTCTTATTCTGATGCCTGCAATTCTAAGCCGCCAGGTTAGGTCCTTGGGCTACACCTTCTGGAGCCAAGACGAGCTCCACGACTTCATTGTCAATGATCTCAAACCGATCCTTGCATCGCAATGCTTGGGGTTGTAGTCAGAGAGACAAGCCTAGCATTGAGGCCTTGAGGGCATTTGAGTTCGGCAGGCTGAACCATTCGCGTGTTTCAGCTTCAGAGGATGCCGGGGAAATACTGCTCGCTGTTCTTAGTCTTTTTCTCACTCTGCATGATTTCGGGACCTGATGCAGGCTAAACCTAGTCTACAAGTGTATAAACATTTTCAGGACATCCAGGCAAGTCACTGATCCAAGGATTTTCCACAGAGACACCTACGACGTGGTCTGCAACAACTGTCGCTCAGCTGGCTTTTGTGGTATCAGAGCATCCCTATCGCCTCACGATGAGCCTCCCAAACCTGAATCCCCAATCCCCAGTGCCAAGCGCTCATCTTCCAAAAGCCCTCTTGGACCCAATGCTCGCAAGGCAACCACTTCAGTGATCGAGTCGCCATGCCCAGCACTTGGACCATCGCAGATGGCAAAATCGAAGCTGGGGGTTTATGGGGTATGACAAGCCCCATAGAAGCTTCAGAGTTATGGAGACGAGCGATCTGAATGCTGACGCAGAACAAGGCTCTGAGTGAGGTACCGCCAAATTTACACGTTCAAGGTTGACATGAGGGTCAAACTGGATGTGGAGAGGACCTTTGCAGTCTAGTAATCCTAGAATTCGCAAAATCCTTGACTAAAGGTTCGACAAGCTCAAGTTGATGAAGTACGCCATGCAGCGACTGCGTCTAGAAACTGGCAAAAAGAGTTCGAGGAGAAGACGAATCCCGCGCGAATTAGCAACGGCAAATGCTACATTTAACTCCAAAGCAAGGATCCCTTCTAGCATGTTACGCCCGAAATCTCAACACAGCTGCCAAATGCCTAAACTTGCCAGATAAGATGAGCGTATTACTTTCTCAGGTTTCCAAAGCCGTCATGGCTGCATGTTATCCTTGCCAGTCTTGCTCATGCAATTTTGGCCATAAATATGATTTCATTCGTATGAGTCCTAGCAGTCCTCTGTCTGGCATTATTGTCACTTTGACATCATCATCGCTGTCTGTCCACAATCTGAGTTTCAGTCTTGCATTCTTGCCAGCATGCCCTGTTTTCTCTCAGGTTCCTTACCGGACGACCACTTCCCGAGGCATCGCGCAGCAACTGCTCGCCCAGCTCTTTTGTTTCCTTAGACCCTTCAGTGCTTTGATCTGTCATACTGGAGAGGTATGTAGGACTTTGCAGTTCCTGGCTTGTGCACTGGAACATCGCTATCTTGTCCTTATTTGAGTTACTGAGAAGCAAGATTGTTGAAGGGGTTCATGTAGGATCTCAATAATGAAGAATCAACTGGAAAAGAACATGGAACATGATATGGATGTTGGGATTATATACATCTATACGCTACCCTATAGCTCCCCAGTTTCCATTTCATTTTCCACCTTCTTTGCCATCTGATTCACGATTGTATCCCTGTACCTCCGAGACTGGCGTGAGTGACCAAAAGCCATCCTCAGCATCAGCTTGTTTTGGGATGTTCGTTAGGTCATTCCCCAATACAGTAACAGTTGCCATGAAACCCTCAATCCCGAACGTGGTTAACGGAAGCCACAAGAAATGGGAGGGCTGTTCTGGAACGTCTCTAGCCGCTCCCCAACCCCTTTGGCCGGTATTCGTATCGATGTGCGAGATAGAAGGGGTTATGTGGGAGACTGACTCACTTCACAGCCCCAAAAAAAAACAGTTTCAGATGGTATGCCACGGAGTCTCCGATACTTCAGCTTTATTGACAGACTGATCTCCCGGTGCGCTGAAGGCTGACTTACCCAAAAACTCCGGCAGCGTAAACTCACGCACAAACCGGTGTAGGTTGATATTCTTTATTCGTGGTTGGTTGAGTATGGTGTGCATAGGTCTTGTGAGGGGATGTGATACCAAGATCTTTCCAGGACGTTCGCAATCAGGCGGACCGCCTCATGGACTTGGTTGGGGCCTCAACGCAGAGCTAGTAGCTCATGGTTGCCTGCTGCACTTCCTAAGCATTGTGTGGATTGGTGCGATTCGTCCAAGTTGTGGTATGATATCTGGTTTTTCCTTGCCTTTGCACTCAAGACGCGACGATGGCCTACCTGTTTCGGGTTTGCTTTCTTTCGCGACAAATGAAATTGCTAATTTGATTTTACAATCCAGGCTTTCCAGATGGGCCTTACATCAGCTTCGACGGCTCGGGATTTATGATTGCTGGGTACGGCTTTTGAGCGTCCTGGAGAAAACCTGAAGGATCAGGATTTCAGAAGATTTCGCTTAGAGCGTTGTGGGGATTCCGAGGTTGAACCAACTTGTGCGGTTCACAGCGGTGAGTTCAGAGGTTAGGTTTTAGCTCAGTAGTGGAGGACCAATGCGTGGTCATGCAACCAGCTTTTCTCAGACTTTCAGCATCATGTGGTGTTTCCCAAGTTCACGCCTCCGAACACAGTTTCAAAGTCTTGAGAGCCCCAACTTTGAGGAGGCAGACTCGACCAGATGATTTCCTCACCCAGTCCTTTGCATTGGTGCTATTCCGCCCCTGCGTGGCCTCAACAATGCACGGTCCTGCCCTACCTGGGAGGCCTTGCAGAGGAGGAGGAAGGAAAAGCTGACAGCGCTCCGAATTTGGACCCGGTACCCACCTAGGCCTCCCTGCGGTGATCATCCAGTAAAATCGGAACGGTACAGAGAAAGTTGGTGTGGCCTCTCTTAGTTACTCTCATTCCCTGTTCGTTTCTTCCACCGAAGGTCTGCAAGCACCCTGTCTCCTTCACGTCTTTCACCTTGCCGGCCCGAAGTCCGCAGAAATGTGAAAATGGTTCTTCAACATGAGCCCCACGACCCAAGCCGGCACCCTGAGCCATATGCACAACCCCGACAACTATTATAGGGAAATCCCCCACCCAAAAAACCAAGCTGCATTTGATTTTCCGTATTCTATATAACCCCTATAAAATCCCTAAAGAATACCAGTAGTTTACGTTCTCTGTTCCATCGGAGCCTTTCCAGGTCACGGTGCGGGCGGTGCGGCCTTTCTTGAACTGGAGCAGCCCTCGGACAGGATGCGAACAGCACATTTCAAGGGTACCTTGTCACCCGCACAATAACTGTCCTTACATGGTGTCATGGAGGGGCTATTGTGAATCCTATTACTCATCATGTAATTTCTACCTTAAAGTGGAATCACTTAAGCTATCCCCCAACAATCCCCAAAGGGGGGCGTTCTCGTGGTTTTCAGCCTTTCCTTGCAACCACTGTCTGTATCCACTTTCACCTGACTCGGGTGAGGTGCCCTGCACGGTAGTGGGTGGCATGTAGGGTTCAGGGTTCAGGACTTCTAGATGAGGATGAGAATGCGGACTCCGAACGAGAAGCATTCAGAATCTCATGACGATTGTACATGGTGGTTTTTGTCCGGGGATAGTAGGGTTCAGGTGCTGCATTCTGATTAGGGGTCTGAAGAGCATCCAACAGAGTTTCTACAAAGAAATTCTTTTTTTTGATGAGGATTACTGTGGTTCTGCTTCAGCTCTCATCTCCGATAAGTCAGAGCCCCATCAGTCATTAGTCCTTGAAGACATTGGTGGGAGCTATGCGGAGTTTAGAGCCCTGAGCCATGCGTGCATTGCTCTGGGATGGTGTGCCCTCGGCTGAAGGTGTAAGCTGATTTTGAAGAAAGCAAGCTCACCCAGTGCCATAGGACAGTAGTGCAAGGGATCTGCAGCAGCTAAAAATGGCCTGGTGCACGCTCGAGACAGAGCCCTGGTCTCAGCTATATCCTTGAACAAATAGCGGGCGCTGGAAAGAAATCCGTAAACGATCAACAGGCAAGTGCACAAGTAAAAGGATTGAAGTTGACATTCACGAAGCTTTTGGAGCGCGACTAAGGAGCAACCGTCAGGTTTGTTTGTATTCCCGAGTTCTAGGGACACAGATGACATCATAAAATTCCAGACCCCTTGCTTTTAAGATTGAGATCCAGCCCTCTGAGGTTACTGAGAGACTGTGTCGTCAGCCGTGATGGCACTGCCAGGCTGGCGGGGTCTGGAAGTAAGGGTGTCTTTGCCTACTTGGTTGAAGCCTAGGCATAGCCCGTCATTGCGCATTGCGTTACTGCGTTATTGCAGTTTTAAGGTACCCGTTTGGAACAAGGTTCCTTCAACGCTTAGAATTCGGCCTTGTTCGTTCCAGTGTGCATGAGGTTTGCTGCATCATGTCCGCCTCTATGCATCTCCACATCATCAGTCTGCGTCAGACTTGGAAGCCTTCACAGTAAGTTCTTGAGCCGGAGAACAGCACCAAGGAGTACTCCATTGGAATCACTCTACGCATCACATGTCCCAAAATGTCACGCATCCCTACACTTCTCGCGAGGGGCTTAAGTTCCCTCAAGCCATCCCTTTAAGTCGCTGAAGATCTCAAGTGGCCGACCGTGTCGCATTCCACAGGCCTGTGGAGGTTCCTCACGGGCGTTGGCATCGAATCACCACCGTCGAAGAGGCCCTGTGTGGGTACTGCAGTCTTTGCAGACCTCTCTCAGGATGCATAGCATAATGCAAGAGAGCAGTGTGATCGTTCATTTGCTAAGTGCCAGGGCAGGTTTCATCTGAATCTTAAGGACTTCCTTGCGTGTCCATGCACTGTCGGCCATGCTTCCGGACCTGATGAAAATTACCAGAAGGATGGGGGTCGTGAACGGGATGATCGTGAACCTGCTTGCTGCCCATGATAAGAAGTCTATGGCATGTCTGGTGTCACTGTCCGTGTCATGTCCGGATGCTGATGCCGGATACGTTCATGACTGCTCCTCTTCAACAGTGTTTGCAATGTATGCGCCTTAGTACAAGTCAGGTTGATGGTCTTGATTGCAATGATCTGCTGCACGGAGTCCTCTCATTTTGTTCAAATAGGTTTGCTCCTGCCACTGCTAGTAAACGATGCCCGCCATCAATGTCACGACGAGAGTAATTAGGAGAAGCGATGCTTTGGAGCCCTGAACTTTTACTGCACCAACGTAATGGTTTTGAATTCTCGGTATAGGTTGGTATAGGGTACCTCAAATAGATCTCAAACCGATGTTGGGAATTATTGAGGAAGAAGAGCATTTCAGTAGTTGTTATACGTAGCTGGCAGTCGTTCAGAAGCGGATGTAGTAGCAGCAAGTCTCAGTAATGGCCCTTGTGATCGTCGTTGCCATTGTCATGAGCTTATAACAAGACTGCAGCCAGATATACTTACCTTCTCATTCAAAAGAGAGGCCTAGTGGAGTCAAGTCCCTACGAAGAAGGATCCTCATGCGGAAGCTTTAGAGCGCCGTAGTTGAAAGCCCCGATGATGGGGACGGTGAGGGGAAGTTTTAGTTCAAACCCCCAAGCAGAAGCAGAAAACACACGAAGCCATGTACAGCTCCTGAATCCAGAGGTCTGTTGTTTTTCTAATCACGCAACCCTAAACGTATGCCCGTCAACCTTCAAAAAACACCTTAAACCTGTGTGCAGGTCATCCCTGGAACGGTAGTTGCGGTGCATCCGGAGTGGGGCCGAAGCACCGCAGTGTCACTCGCCGAGCAGTTGGAAAGTTGAACGAATTCAGGGGTCGGGGAGTGAAAAATAAGAGGCATGAGGGATCGGGTTTTGGGCTGAGACCTTTGAGTTGCTAGGCTTGGCAGGATCTGTCCTAAGACTGCATCTGAACATGTTAGGGTGGCCTTCGCATGCTCGTGCAGGAAAGTCACTAGCGTCTGCGGCTAAAAACACTACTCGTATTGTATGGAGGCTGGTGCTGATGGATTTGGCCTTGATGGTTGCAATTCAGTGGTTAGTGCCAAAGTCACTCGGAAACAAGTAGGACAAACATAGCGGTTCAGGCCTAGGCAGCTTGAGCAAGCATTTATGTCGAAGTTGGGAAAGTGACAAGTGATTAAGAATTCCATTCAAAAGAGCCTGGGCAGCATTTTGAAAGCCGCAGAGTTCAAAAGTCTCTCGAGTGAGGAGTATCTCTTTCATGAGGTCTGGAAGGTGTGCAGCCACGAGATGGAAATTGCCTTGGAGATTTATGGGCTTTGGCTTGGGAAGGTTTTTGAGATTACACAGGGCTGGCAATGTGATTGGTGACACTGGGGCATGAGGCATTCCGTGGGGCTTGCGGACATTTTTCGCCGGCTGATGTGGCGTCTGGCCATGAGTGTTCACATTCTACAGCCGCAGTGTATCAGGGACCTCAACCCAGCAAGCCACAAATTCTGGCGCTTCATCCTGCATGTCCGAAACCCAAGTTTTGAGCCCATCCACCCTGAAAGCCAAAGACCTAAATCCCTTAACCTAAAACAGTATGCCCTCAGACTTCAGCTTTTTTTGTGTAAGCTGCGTGCTGAGGCTTGGAATTGTGTGCGATAGTCGGGAGGGCGAGGCTCTCCTTCGACTATTGCTACTTTTACTATCTTTACTATCATTACTATTACAATTTTTACTATTATGATTATGGTTCCTATTAATGCTATGACAGTTCTTGCGGCGATGACTACTATTACTGCGCTTACTACCATATTGGAAAGTATGCAGGGTTCTGCGTTGACCAAAGCAGTTTTGGAGTGTGGTTCCTGGGATCAGAATGAAGGAAGGTGTAACCAAGTCTTGGAGGTTGGGCCTGGACTTCCAAATTTGCTTTCCGAGTTTAGCTACGTGTTTTAGGGTTTAGGGTACAGGTTTTGGGATTTACAGCTTCTTGATGCCTTTGGGCTTCCTAATCGCAATCGGGTTTGAGTTTTCTGCAGGCAGCTGATCCCTTGTCACTGTGCCTTTGACGGGCGTGGCATGCGTCACCCTTCCTGATACCATACATACGCCCCCCAAACAGACTCTGAACTAGTTCCTCAAAGCCCACGTTTGTACTCTTTAAAGCCTATTTCAAGGTTTAATCCCTAGTCGCATGCCTGCATACTCCTATACAATATGTACTCCCTGTTCGCCCATATAGAGTTTCTTCGTACCCCGTACACACCCTTTTCATTTAAAGACCGGAGATGCTGTTAAGCCGGAAGGTGTTTGGACCTTCTCATCGGCCGGGGCTTCCCGTTCTGAGTACCTTGGCCAAATGACTCGACAAAGGGGGGTTGGGTCTGGGCTTCATAGGGTGTAGGGCCTAGGGGGTGTACGGGGTCAACCCTAAACCCAAAATATTTCGAATTTGTAGGGACTGGAGTCTAGGCTTGAAGAGTTGTTTCAGCATTGCAAAGTTCTTACCTGGGGCCACCCGGACGATTCTCTTGTTCAGGGGGTATGTGTGGCCCAACCTTAAAGCATGCCAAAAAGCGTGTGAAAAGTCAAGTTTGAATCACCCATGATGAGCTGAACTATGTCGGAACTGGTCTTACACAGAACTAGAAGCAATAACTGTGATGCTTTTGGCAACAGCATTGGTGGCATGAAAGGCCAAGTGTTTAGGCTGGCAATCTCTTTGTCTGTCTATCTCTACTGAGAAAGAAATGCAACTTGATGATGCCAATCCTTGACTAGATTGTGCTGGTGGTAACAGGAACCTTGTAGGGTCAGCGCCGTTGAAGGGTTTGGGGTCAGCCTTCACGGGTTTTGCGGCCTTAACGTTTCAATACGGATTGCCAGGGTTCGGAATGCCCGGGTTTGGTGTGGGTAACCGGGATGAAAGATGTTTCGCAGAATCAGGTTGAGGGACTAAGCGCAAGTGGATCTGTGCTGAGGGATCGTTGCTACAGCACCTTCAGGCTTTGAGATCTGACTTGCTGGTTGTAAGTAGGGGATGGCCGAGGGCCCCAAATACTTGTACTTCCTGGCTGGTTCAGGTTGTATCTGAATTAGCATTCTGTGGCTGGAGGGCTCGCAAAGTAAAGAGTCCATGGACCTAGCTGGAGGCAGTATCCAAAGCCTTCCGTGAATCTGTAAGCCGCTATTCATCTCCAGCTCTAGATTCTTCCAAACCAGCCCCCACCCGCCCACCACATCTGGAAAGCAGGCTGGTGGCCCACTCCTCCTTGTGCGTAAGGGAGCTCGTTACTAAGCCAGAGGAAATTTGCCCTCGTTGCTTTACCCCGCTTGAATAAAATGGCCTAAATCCTCCAGCTTCTCTTTGGCAAGGTTTGGAAGCTTTGAGGTAGTAAGGCGGTGTGGTAAGGATCGAACACTCCGGTGGCTAGCATGAGAGGGTTAGCTTGAAGACGTGAAAATGTCAATCACTGCTCATTTCTGTGGCGTGGATGAGCTCTGGTATCAAACTTCGCTACAGTCTGCAACAGGAGTGGCTCACACACCCAACACCAACTCTCCCAAGTTTGTTCTTTTGTCAACTCCAAGTTTCTGAGCGCTGCACGTCAGATCATAGATCCCAAGCCCAAAATTTGGCACTTTCAGCCCGCCATCCTTGTCTTGGCTTCCCGATCCCTGCAGACTGCGGCTCGTATAGCTGCATGCCGTCCGGGTGCCCAGCAGGTTTGCCGTTCAGGACTTAAGAGTTGAAAGGCACTCTTCGTGACATCATACTTAGACAAGTGTAAGGGCGCCTCTCATTTCTGGTACCCAAATCCTAAGCCCTTTTGGAACACCGGCTGCAGGCAGCAGGCTAGGGCTGCAGAATCACCGTCCGACAATACTTCAGGGAGTATCTGCTCCAAAGGCCTCAGGTGGAGGGTCCATGGCCTGGTTTGGAGCAATGCGCATGTCCAAAGGGACCTGAGTAGTCATATTCTAGCTACCATCAACAGCACTATGAGTACAAGTTTGCAGCGATTCTGATGAAGCATCGTCCAGGTTCAGGAGTTGGGATGAATTTCTCTATAAAGCGAAACTACTAGCCAAGACATGGTTGAACATTGAAACACTCCGCTGGGATTGTATGTAAGGCAGTCCCAAGCAAGACACTGCATCAGACAAGCAATTGAAGCAATTGCTTGCTAACATCCTTCCTTCGTAGCATGGTAGGCTTGCCAAGGAGGGGCACTGGTGTAGAGCGATATGAGGGGGGGGGGGGCTGGTGGAATGGGATATCCGAGACGAGCCGGGGAGGAGGGGCACTGGTGGCAGTCTGCGGAGGTTGTTTTTAGGTTACAATCTTACAAGGCGAGTGACATGGACACCAGCTTGAAACCGTGAATCCGCAGCATTCTCATGATTAGTGGACATGCTTGATGAAGTTTGTCTGGGCCTCCAAGCACGGCACGTCTCCATCCTTTATCTTCGGCCCTCCTTGACCCTGGCTGCCCCCTTAAGTCGTCAAGGAGGAGACTAAGACTTCGAAATCTGCATTAGGCCCTAAGCTCTTTGACCCTGACCCACCAAGCCCGAGCTTCAACTCCAGAGGGCAGGATCCTATGATTTCTGGAATATGTGCAGGGATGTTCATATTGATACAAACGCCCATGCAGTGGGTCATTCTTGGCTGTAGTCTTAAAGGGTTATTCGGCCAGAAGTCAAGAAGTCACTCAACATGTAGTTTGTAACTTTAGCCCAAAGTGAAAGCAGCCCACTGGCAAGGCAGAATGGTTGCTGTCAGTCGCACACACGTTTCGTCAGTGCCGCCAATGGCGACCTTGAGGCGGTTTCTGTAATTGGTTGGAACTACTGACTACTGTGAATGTTTCAACTGCCAATGGAATATCAAGGGCAGTCGCAAGGTTTGTTTCATGAACTTTGTGTAGTTCCCAGTGCATTTCCACCCCATGTCCTGCTTTCGCATTTGGAGGTTTGATTAGGTCCATACGTTATGGATAGAGTGTTGAAATTCCTCGCAAGAAAGTTCACAGTCTGCTTACGAAAGAACACGTATTCTCCACTATGATCCGAGATGGGATGCCGTTGAAACATGTCATTCTGCTAAGACGCCCCTGCGTTGATTAAAATGGTGTTTCCTTGTAAGTACATGCCTGGAAATCGGCTTCCTATCAACACTCCCAAACAAACCAGCACTTTGCAAAACTCCTTTTTCCTCTGACGCCCAAAAACCTCTATATTCCGTTCACAATTTTTTTCGCCTTTCTGTCTGAGGGAGTTGGAGTATGGCTCAGGGGACCACCCTGGGGTGTCGGGGTTCGAAACAGAGCCTTGACATGATAAAATTAAGGACTTTTTCTAGTTGTGGGTACATGGGAGGCAGGGGGAGGCAGGGGCACATTGATATTGAACAAAACCTACCTGCTAGAATGAAAAGCTGCCGCGGGTGTGCTTCAGTTGCAGGAGTCAACCTCGGGGGGGTGCTCTTGTCATAATGTTCTTAAATTAAATTCAAAACATAGTTTAAATTTTAGATTTTAAGCCTTGTGTTGGCTTTTGAAATTGAAAGCGCGAAGGGCGAGTGCTGGCGTGGTGGTCCTCGAGAGAGCAGGTGTTAGGTCTAGACGGTTTCTTGGAACCCTTGATTGCCGGTGGCCGTATCATGCTCGCAGCACTTCATGTAAGGTGGCCTGCAAGGTTCCACTCTTTAGGTTCCTCGTCGGAGCCAGCCGGGCACGAAAGAAAGCCCAAAACATCACCTTCGTGGAGAGTAGCCCGGGGGCCATAGCATGGAACTGCCCAAGCCTAATTGAGTTCCTGCCGTTCATTCCCCTCACAACCTCAGTCCGTCCAGAAACCCCCCACCAAACTCTGATACATGTGATCCTTCATGCTCTCCATAAATCCTAGCCCTCATTCGCTTCCAACCTTTCCGGCCCGTCCTTGGCAGGTTTGGGTGAAGTACTTGGATGCGCGGTTCCCGTCCGCTTGCAGCCACAGGGTTCAGCGTAGAGGAGTGCGGCTTGGAGTTTAGTTATAGAACTTAGAGTTTAGGACCCAGTCTCGACGCCTGGTGCTTGCAGGCAGAAAAGTTGGGTGACATGGTAGTTGCATTGGTTCAAGGTTTGCAGTCCCCAGGTTTAGTGCTCGGGCGTCGGAGGGAGGTTTCAGTCACAGCTTGATTGTTGCAAATGCGGGTTCACGGGGATTTGCAGCAAATGGGCCTTTGCCCAGCAGCAGCTCTTGGACATCTGGGGAATTCCCAAGGATGGGGCTTGCAATACAGATCCCAAGATATCAAAATCGCTATCATGGAGACTCCCCAAACCACTGTAATTTCTGCAAACCCCCATCTAGATCTGCGGGCCTGCTGTGGTTGATCATTTCCAAGAATTTTCTCGATAGCTTGTGCCAGGCTTACTTGTATCTGTTATTGTTGAACGGGCTGAAGAGATATTGTGTGTAGGGTATCTTTGACTCAGTTCGAGTTGGCTTGTTTGATGGTTGCGCCTGATGAGTAGGGAAAGGATAGGATGATATTGCTCCACCTGGAATTATGTCAGTTAGTCAAGAAGAGCTTCCTGAGATCCCAGCCGTTCATCCGCCTGCCTTCTCCCCACACAAAGGCCCGACTGACATTAGATTCCAATTGCCTGATCTGTGGATTGTTATGAGTCTGAGGGAATCTCACATCCCTGGAATGTTCTTAAGCTGTGCCCTTTTTTTGATTCAGGAGAGCTTGTGGTTGTGGTGGTGGTGGTGGTGGTGGTGCCAGCGCGGGCTGGTGCTGCTGGTGGTGCTGGTTTGCAAGGATTAGGGGACACTTGAGTTAGGAAGCCTTTACCCTCAAGCTTGCTGCCTGCTCAGGTGATCTTGCGAGAAAATCGGGAAGGCTACTGCCCGAGTCTCAGCAAATCAGGAGCATGGGTGAGGGAATGAAGGAAATATACATTAAGGACTGCACATGTTCTTTGAGATGCTGACACAGCACACATGGTACAAACTGTCAGCCCAACAGCGTAAAACCCCGAGGCAAAATCCCAATTCAAAGCAATCTTGATTAATATTCCTCAGCCTGAAGCTGAAAAGACACACATCTCAGCTTCGCGCAGTCCTGACCCTAAAGGTGCTTGCAAACTGCGGACGCAGAAGGTTCCCGTCGCAAGGCTCTGATGCCCTGCTTCCTTTCTACAGGGTGTCGCCCTGGGGGCTTCTATGTCCCAGAGTTCAAGGAGCTAATGACAAGCGTGTACAGCCAACCATGAAGATCAGTTTCTGGAATTAACCACCAGGCCCACAGCATTTGGTCCTCCAAATTTAGGAACTTCCAGTGGAGTTGTAGAGGTTTGAGGTAAAGAAGTGACTGCGTGATCACATATTCGTCGTGTGAGGCTTCTCTGCTGTCTGCTGGCGTTTTGATAGCATGTCGTTCTAAGCGCTGAAGCCTCTCGCACCCAATGGTGGTACGAGTCCTGGCGGGGCTCACAGCACCGTCTGTCAAACTGCATAACAAGGAACCAGCTGCTAGAGTGATCATGTGATAATGCTACAAGTTGCGCGGGTCGTGTGTCGATGTCTATCTGCGGCCTGTGAGTGAGCGTGCGTAAAAAGGATTGAGGCCTGACCCTTACCAAGTGTTGGTATTTCTGCAGTGCTAACCTCAAGGCTTCAACTCCATGAAGTCCTGGACCTTGACCCAGGTCCCAAACTTTGACCAAACTATTCAATGTTCAAGGCAGACCGTAACTTGTAAAAAACGCAAGGTTGCAGAAGCAGCATGGCCCAAATCCGTTTCAGATACTGTCAGAACTTTTTCCGGCCCCCAAGGCCCCACATGAACGTACAATGTCAACCCTAAACCCGAAACTTCACACTAAAAATTAAGATCTAAACCCGAAACCCGAAACCTGCTGAAGAGCAGGCTGTCCCTGGTGACCCTTGACGGCTCGACCTTTGGAGCTCGTTACCGTGAGGCCGAGCCCACTGCAGTGAGGTTCAGGTGGAGTTCATTGGGTTTTAGATCCGAGGATTCCTAGGTGGGTTCAAAGTATCAGGTTTTTGGATGATTCAGCAGTTGACGGTTGAGGGGGATATTTGGGAGGTGTGGCGGCTAGAATTGAACTGTTTAGGGTTCTTGGATTGTGGCGGCAATCTCCTGATGCTGCTACAGCCAAGCCATATGTCAGATTCCTTGACAGCATGGGGACTAAGGGTGTGATCCTACAGGTAAGATGGCTTGATGCAGTTTGAAGACTATGATGCTTCATTTGGAAGTTCTGGGACCACCGTAGCGCTTCAGGGCTCGAAGGCTTTCTGGGCCTATTCTTTGGCGTTGACGGGCTCTCGGAGTTTAGCAAGATTGGCCTAATAAAATCCCTACAGAGCCCCTCTATAACCCCAGTATAATCCCAAGGCTGAGGCTCTGGGCCAGGGGGTCCTCCTTACCTCCGTTTCTGTTGCCACAACACCGGTGGCCCACGCTCTGGGGTTACGTTTGATTTCATGGTGCGGCTGGGCTCAGGGTTGGGGCCCCTATGCGGTCCCCATAGACGCCTTGGATGGTGGTGCCACAATTTGTCCCAAACCTGAGCCCCTTAACTCTGACTCTTAATCCCTGAGTCCAACAGCTTGATTCCTGAGCCTTCCAAGGCCTTGGACGTGCTCACGCAGGCTCCTGTTGCACTCAGGGCTCCATCCGGAAGCCTTTGTAAATTGAGACTGACGTTTCATATCAGCACGAGGGAATGAGATGGGACAAGCCTTTCCTTTCTCCAACTGCAACGTTACTTTGGACTTTAGGGGGCTCCTTTTTTACTGATACTTCTCCAGCGCACAGTCCCTTAGTTTTTCCGAAGGCATGGGATCCTCAAAAAAGCACCTCTCCTGAAGGATCAACAGTTTCAAGAACCCTGCATACAGGTGACAGACAGAGATCAGCTTCCTTTTGAATTTTTTTGGTTGCGGGGTCACGCGTGGCTGCAGAAGTATTATCAACACGTCTTACCAAGGAAGTAGCTCTTCGGGCTTGTACATGCGAGTGTTTGTTGGGGTGCTCCAGGAGTTCAGGGGGTTGGAGCTTGGGGTCTGTGGTTTGGGTTGCGCTCAGTTACTTTTTGAGGGTTTGCACTTCAGGATTCTGCCTCTTTGGGTTCCATTGAGAGCCATGTCTTGGCAATTCAGGGGCTGTGACTTCAACTCACAATTCACATGTCCTGTAAGTTTTTTGCAAATCACATAGAGCCATCACCCCGCAGCTGAAAGCCCACTGCGATTACGATTTTTCGAGGGTGTAGAATGCATCCTGTAAATTGGGGTCTGCGCAAGCTCGCGCACGGGCGACATACGATCCCGCGCAAGGGCCTGTAATGTAGCTTGAACTTCGGATCTTTGAGTAAATGGTGAGCATGCAAGCAAGCTTGTGTGCACTTGGGCAAAGCATAGGCACCAGGAAGGAGATGCAACAATGGGCTCTTGCCTCTTAAAACAGGGGAAGGCGAGCTTCATAACCTTCCCAGTCTATACACGAACTGCGGTCACTTTAAGAGATCAAGTCCTACAAGAGGGCTGAACAAGGAAGACGGCTGAATCCTCAAGCCTAAGCTGCTGAACCCTACACTTTTAACTCTTGAAATTTAACGCCCTAACTCGTTGCCAGCAACTCGTGACCAAGCCGGGTCTCCGATCCGTGTGGGGCATGAGCGAGAAGAGTGCAGGGAAGCCCGGAGGTAGGGATGCTGCTATCGTTTCATTGGATGCCTTGGTCTCGCGTTTGGGCCATTTGCGGTGGGCTTTTTGGTAGAAGCCTTCGGGAGTTGGGGTGTCGTGGGAAGGTTAGGTTTCTGGAGGTCGAGAGGATTGAAAGGAGCCACGTTGGCAGGAGAGGACATTGAGATAGGTGTCTGAAGCCTATGTCGTGGCTTGTCTGCAGCTCCACCTGGAGGTTTCGGCATATCATATCCGTTGAAGATGAGCTTATATTTCGTTGCAGTTACGACTGGAGGGACGAGGGGCAGAGTCCGCTTGGCACATGGGGAGATATTGGAAGTGACTGAGATGTTTCTGGGGCTATACCCCCGCGGGGTGACCAGGGTGTTGGGACGTGAAGTGAGGTGGTAACTGTCGTGGGGCATTATATTTGCTGGATGAGGCTTCGAATATGCCCCCGAAGTAACTACATGGCTCGCGCCCTGACCACAGATGTGGTAAGGACAGTCATGTGGGAAGCCTCATTTGAGATTTTTGGGGCTCTTGTATGACAGAGTTGGCCGTCTTCTATAGTATTAGGAGAAGGGGATAGGGCAGCATGCCAGCACAAAGTTGAAGGATTTGGTGTGTAGGTTCTGGAGGATTCAAAGTGATCGGTTTCGTGATGCAATTCACTAGTCAAGAGCAGTCCTTCTTCACAAGCAATTCCAGACGTGAGGTGAATCCTACCAAAGCCTACGCCGTGGAACCCGACTTACAGGTGCAGGAGGCAATTCAGTGAGAGTCTGGTAACAGACAAGAAGTTATGGTAGCTATATCTTTGCCCTGTAGCTACTTGAGCTACTAAGTTTACTCCTAGGGCCCCTAAACTGTCATCTACAAAACTCCAAACCCTAAACCCTCAACCCTAAACCCTAAACCTCAATGGTAGTGTCCATTTTTCCATTATCCCAATATACCCCGATATAACTCAATATTACCCCAATCTGTCCCATTTTAACCCTAATATTACCCCAATGAGTACCCCTCACAGGCTAGGGGGGTTTGGGCAAGGATTGGCTGTAAAACTGCCAAGGCCATGGCCGAGAGTCTGGCAGATGGTGCCATGCCAAGCTGCACGCGTTGGGGTGTAGGCTTTCAGGTTTGGGGTTTAGGGTGAAGGGGTGACTTGGGGGTTTAGGGTTTAGGGATGAATTGGGGGTGAAGGTTTAGGGTGTAGTGATGGGTTTTAGGGCTCCGGAGGTTAAGGTTTATGGGTGTTTATGGACGCGAAATTACTGTTTTTTTCGGCGGATTTTCGCATTCCGGTGTGGGTATCAGGGTGTCGGATTTAGGTGGGTGCAGGGATTAGTGTTGTGTACGTGGCGCTTGGGCTGCTAGTGATATTTGCGTTTGGGGTTTAGTTCATGTTGTCGCGTATCCGTGACTTGCTTTGTGCCGTGAATACGACAGACAGTAATTCTGTTCAAGCCGCTTAAGCTTTGACTGGCACATGAGAGCCTATGTGGGAGGTGAGGGAAGTTCTAAGTTGTTTGTCTCCAACCAGGCGTCCCCCATGTCACTGTGGTTGGGTCAATCTACATCCACAGCCTAAAAAACTGGACAGCAGACTTAACACCAAACCCCCCCACCCCCCCCCCCCAGTTTTTTCATTTGCGTGCGCAGAGCAGCACGAAGACCGAAGCCCTGAGGGTCAGGCA
>CAJNIZ010003947.1:102133-123601 GCA_905231905.1 Symbiodinium pilosum
CCCCTAGCACCCAAACCATAACAACCTATGTCTCAACCCCCAACACACCAAATACACCCAACCAGAGACCCACATGATGGAACTACCAGAAGAACCATACACCACCACATAGAAAAAACCCAACCTCAACCCCATAGACCCGCACCCCCATAGAAAAACCATATTCCCCAACCCGAAATCCCCAACCCTTGAAAATGGAAATGGTATTCTCTAATAAAATATCTATAATAGGAATAAGGTTTAGGAATAAGGTAATAGAAAGAAGCAACCCCCTGTTCGGACGACATCAGCGACTACCACAACAAACATAACGGCGCCTCTTCATCGGAAGGACTGGTTTCAAGGGTCTGGGATTTAGGCTTGGGGTGTAGTCCCTTGAGTGCACAAGTGAATCCATCCGACAGCAGAGTGCGGCCAAGCAGCACTATACACAGGATATATCGCAACGTTTCGTGTCAAGGTCATGAAGCTCCTAGTGAGTGCCTGCAAAGCAACCGAGTCAAATCAGAATTGAGACCTGGCAAAACATGGCAAGAGAGGGGAGACGGCTTGCTTGCATGATGGTAGATAGGCATCGGTAGACACACTATACTATAGTATCAGGGCTTTCAGAAATCGGCAGCATAAAGCCGCTCGGCGCCTGAATGGTCATTGACTGGCTCGCTGTTGCTCATGGAATCGTTGAAAAGGATCATCGTTCATTGGCTACATCCTTGCTAAGGAGTTCAGCAAGGGGAATAAGGAGCCATGGCAGCGACTCTTTCAATATAATCCATCTCCTTGGGAGATTTCAGAGCTGCTGCAGTGGCACCCGCCTGTAACAGAAGTGGACGTGATGGCAGAGATCCCTTCTCCGGCACTACTAAAAGATATACACTGCGGCTTCTCAATTAATGGACGTCAACTGACAATCAGGCAGTTTATCGAGATGATGAGATGCAGAAGCAGAAGCTGGCTGATAGAAATTTCGGGCCCTTCCGGTGTGAGTGCTCGAAAACACGACAAAGCAACTCAGTTACAGTGGCTGCAGTATCTAGCTGTTCTTCGCAACTCTGGCGAGGGTGTTGCCTTATTTTACAATGGTGTTGAGCCCTCAGCACCAGCTCCTGTGGCCTTCTTCCCTGGTCGTGACATGGTTGTGATGATGCACTTCTTGCCGTCCATGCTTTGGGAGCTGCCTGAAAAAAATGTGCGAGATGAAAAAGAGCTGGAGGCGCAGAGGCCACAACTCAGCAAAAAGAGCAGGAGGTGCAGGCCGCACTTCAGCAATTGGAGGCCTTCAAGCAGACCGCCGCCTTGAAAGAGCGGCGCTTAACGATGGCCACGGTTGCCATTGCGACGCTTGCAGTGTTTTTGACTGCCAGTCTTGCACGGAAGGGCCGAAGCATCTGAAGTCATATGCGTATGTACAGATTCCGCCTAGCCTCATAAACCTGTATCCTGAAGAGCAACCCCGCATTGCCAAAAAGCACATCTGCGTATTTGCACCTGTTCCACATTAGCTGCTGTATCTAAAACTAAATAGCCTGTTCGCCTAATCGGGGGGGTTGCTGTTCACCTAATCGTGGAGTTGCTGTTCACCTGTTCCCTTTTTTCGTTTCCCCCCACCTAAACAAGGGTATATTTGGTGAGTTGGGGGTTGAGACATAGGTTGTTATGGTTTGGGTGCTAGGCGGTGGTGCATGATTAGAAAATGGAAGTACTAACTTTATGGAGGGGGGACCCCAACATTGGAACCCATTTTCTGGGTTTAGTAGGGGTCGGAGAGAAGCGAGCCATGTTTCCTCGCAATCCTTGTGCGCGTACAATAGCCCCCACAAGAGAACAGGGTCTGCCTCTATTTGATGCCTCTTTTCAAAAGCATCCATACAGGAAGGGGCCGCAGCCCGTCAAAGCCCTATGGAAGCAGTAAACCCACGACATCTATGCCACAATCTGCGAACTCTGCACCCTCAGATGACAAATAAAAACCGAAGCTCAACCCGTACCGTCCCATTTCCAGATGTAGCAAGAAACCTTTCAAACATTTGACGCTCAAAGCGTGCGGAGGTAATGCTAGAGAATACCCCAGACGCAAGGTTTTAGAACAAGGAATTCAACATCTTGAGCCAGTGGCCCAATATAAGCCCCTAAAATTTCATGCGCAGCATAAACCGAGAGAGCGCCCAAGCCCCAGCACCCAAAACCGCCAACAACCCCTCGAACCCATTTCTGCCCTTCCCGCTCTCTTTGTCCCGTAGGTGCCAGCTCTGGATCCAATCCGCCTCTCGCAGGCTCGGCTTTGCAGTGATGATTCTAGATTGCTTGTTGCAGTTTAGTGTTCAAGGCTTGTTTAACATTCCCAATCTTTACGAAGGTGTGAATATTCTACATTTAACAGGACTTCGCTGCAGGCTGCAAGGAGGTAATTATTCAACATCTTACAAAGTGTGTTATCTACACTGCTGATTGAGGAGCTCGTTCGAAGCTGAGGTGTGGTAGTTAGAGACTTCAAGACTGGAGCTCATTGCCGAGTCTCGAACTTTCAACCCTAAAGTGAAGAACAGAGGATTGCGTGTGCAGCCCAGAGGAAAAAGCAGAGGTCTGTTTTGGAGGGATGGTATGTGCATTCTTTAGGGAAGGGGTGCATTATAGCCTGTGTCACCTTTAATTTTGTCGGAGAGTCGGTGCCCATAAACCCAAGGGGTAGAGTTTGTCCCATGAAAAATGCACAAGTTAACCGTTGGCATGATTCCAAATTCCTCATGTTTCCAAAGCCCTAGCTCCCAGACCAAAACACTAATAGGAATGAACGAGCAGTAACATTAATGAATTCGGGAACAATGAAAATAGAATACTAGAAATAACATAGCAATAGCATAGTAATAGTATTTAATGCATAGTAATATTGTTGATGGATGAAATCTTGCATTACTTTAAGTCCTGAATGTGCAGGAATTACCGTAATTGAGGGGCTGTAGGTGGTGCCGGATTTCCTCCATCAACAGTAATAGCAGGGGTAAAACAGTATACTAAAAAAAGATAATGATAGTGATGAATGATAATCATAATAATCTTATAGTAATAGTAAAAATAGGAATAGCGGGTAATAGTAATAGGAATAAACTGGAAAAATGCAGCAACCACCATATAGTGATACTAATTAGAATAGAATAGTAACACGATAGCAATAACCCTATAGTATTAAGAATAGAAGAATAAGATAGTAGAAGTCATCATAGTAAGGATCCTGACGCAAGGCCGAGCTCTCGCCGGATTGGCGAGCAGAGGCTGGATGCTGGCAAGTCCATCGGGGAATATCCATTGGGTTTCAGTTGCGATGGGGGTGGATCGGCAGAATTATCTTTCACGAATTGTTTTTGGGGGCCTTCGCCTCGAAAACGTTGCCTGGACTTTGACACTGCGCAATGCAAACCTGGGGGCTGTCCAGAAACTTCGGCTAGCTGCAAGACGCCACTCAACTGTCTGGAAGCTGTCAGGAAAACCAGGAAAAGCATCCTGCATGTGCAGCCTAGGGTCCCCCGAGACATAAACGGATCCAAGCTCCCACCTAGTTTCCTCGGGACATTCAGAATGAGCCCCGCATGTGTAAAAGATGGATTTCCTTGCAGCAATCAGGCATGTAACCTTCTTAGAGGACCTTTCTGGCTGTAGACTGTTTCTGGGCATTTCTTCAAGCCTGGGGGAAGTAAGGAAGAATCGCAGAAAAGGCAGAACAGTAGACTGCATCTGGAACTACAACGTGAAATATATGGCTTGTTCTAGCAACGCTCTTTTGGGAAATTCCTCAGAAGCTAGCGCTTCAGTGGTGTTCTGACAGCAAGTAGTAGACAGCCTACAAGTCCCATGAGCATGCAAGGCGAGGCTATCGGACGAGCCAACGGAAAACAAAGCAAGCACCTTCACTTTCGACATGCGTAGCCGCTTAAGTCTGGGCCTACTCATTGGCCATTCCAAGCGGAATCTCGGTGAAACAACAGTAATCTTGGAAGCCGCGATGCGCCAGAACCTCAGTGACCTTGAAAGTCTTGCTGCCTTCAACGCCAGACAAGCCCCAGACTGTTTCACTCAATCTTTCAGGAGCAAGGCAGCCGCATAATACTTGTACACGGGCGGGTCAGATCGGCCCGGATTTTTTCATTCCCAGACGTCCGCATGAAGCCCCCTACATCCCGACAATCGCAGCCAGGCAGAAGGGCACATCGTCGAGGCTTAGGTGTGGCTTTGGCCCCAAGACATTGGTTGTGTCTGAGCTTCAGGGATTCAGAGCAGAAGGCTTGAGGGTGTATAGGTTGTAGTATCACTTCTGTCGATCGCCTTGGATCCCTTGTGTCCCGAAATCAGGTTGGAAAGGTGATATGAACAGAGGTTCGGGCTGCTTGCAGAAGTATGGCGATGCAAGCCAGCCGTTAACTCCCGGGCACATGTCAAGCTTCATGGGAAGACATCCGCAGTCTTGTGAACCCTCAAGCTAAAATCCTAAGCTCAGGACTATAAAATTGGGTCCTCAGGATTTGGAATCAACATTGCAGTCTACACGCTATACTTACACCCTGGGTTCGAGTGTGTAGGTCTCTTCGAAACTTTGCAAAGCTTATCAAGGAGGCCATGCTTCAGCATCATGTCATTTAGCGCGTCGGTCTGTTTGGGTTCAGGAATGCGGGACAGGAGTTGTTTGTTTGCGGTCTGTCAGCTGCAGATCTTGCATGTACTTCCTGAGGGGTTCCAATTCTGGGCGTTCTGTGGCTGCTGAGCCTAGCCCAGTCTATCTTAGGTATCGACACGTGTTCCCACTGCGTGAATACACAACTCTGGCCTAGCTTAGACTTCATATCATCCCTAGCCTTATATGTCCTACACAGCCCCCGAAACCCTAAATCCTATACCCCCCATATAACACCTATATACCCCTACTGCTACTGTGGGGCCCACGAGCCTTGTTGAGGAGCTTGACTTGAGCAAAGCCGGACCCTGAGCTTCCTAACTCATCTCCAGCTACACGTTTCCCGACTACCTGAAGCTACCCAAGCCCTGAGCCCCAAACCTCAGCTGCCTTTGGCGACTCATGTGTATTCCTGTACAATGTGCACTCAAAAGAGGACCGATACAACCCTTGCAGCCCTAAAACCCCCTGCAAAAGCTAGAAACGCCAAGCCCTGACTTTCAACTTGTGCAAAAAATGCAACCGTAAATCAACCCAAAGCAAACGTCAATCCTCGGAGCCATGAAGCCTGTGCCCATCATGCTGCGGCGGCCGCCGCCGCCTTCGCGTTCCTGGACCATTAGGGATTCAAGTTTAGGATTTGTTTCGGGGTCAAGGGATCAGGGTTTGGGGTAAAGGATTCAAGTTTTTGAATTCAGGCTTCAGGATGCGTTTGCTAAGAGGAAGATTGAGAGTTTGGGGTCTAAGGGCGCTACACATTCGAGTCCCCCTCTCGCTGCACAGCGTGAGTGGCGTCGCGGACCTGCATGTCGAGAGACAACCCTCTGGCTAGTTTCAGCCTTGCCTAGTGTTCATAGGATTGCTCGTGTAGCTGTCGGTGCAAAACTAGTGCCCAGGTCAGAGGCTTTCGCGTCGGGTGAAGTTGGATTTTTTTTTGTCATGAACGCATCGAGCATCATGATGTGCAGGACTTTGAGGCATGGCTGCATGAGGGCCAAGGAGGCCTTGCGCATAGTCTTTAGTATGGAGCCAGGAAGCTGCGAATAAGTGCAAAATGCATTGGTCGTGGTTAGAAGTAAGATTTGGGCTGAGGAAGTGTAGCATAGGTTTTGTTGTGAGACCATTCCATTCGAGCACCCTCAAGTCGACCAAAGTCGATTTTTCCAGTGGTCACCCTCCCTACGGCTACACCTCCTGCCCTGCCCTGTTCCATTCAGAAATCGCAGTGTCCAGAAACAGAGTGACAGCTACAGTAGAAGTCCTTCAAATAGAGACCTCCAACAACAAGGGACCCCTACTTCTCAGACGCACCCGAAAACCTGTCCATCTCAAGGAAGGGTTGCGCCCGCTGCTCCAGCCGAGGACTGCAGCAGGAAGCGCCTGGGAGAAGGAATTACTTACTAATGACTACCAGGGAACAGGTTGTAGGGACTATTAGGGATTATGTAGGGGCTACCACGGGGATCCACCTTGTGGTTTCAGACTGGCTCTTCTGGATCGTTAGCCATGAGTCCAGAAGTGTTAGATTGAAAGTTTGTTGGGTGTCGCCGAAGACCTGGTCACGTGTCTGTCGCATGACAGGAAGGCCCCCTTAAGTAAGGTGTAGAACAGTAGATTCTTTGTTGTAGAAGAAATGGCTTCCTGAAAGGACCCTGCGCACAGAGATGTAGTTACAGTAGCCGTTTCTCTGTTGAGGCTCCAGGCCAAGGGTTGGCCTTCAAGTCTTGGGCTTTTTGAAGGGTTTCTGTTGTAGTTAAAGGTTTCAGGTTTGCGTCTCTGTTGAAGTGCATTTTTTGAGAGCAGGCATCTAGCCTGTGGCGGTGCAGTTTCATGATAAGCTCGGGCACAACCTCACCTCTCCAGAGACAAGACACCAAAGCGCAACAAGCAAAATCCTGTGCTTTCTCAGCTAACCTGGGAAAAACAAATACTGAACGGTGAAAGAAATACGAGTTTAAAGATCTCAAAAACCAGCTAATCCCAAGCAAAAAAGATTCCAAAACGCTGTAAGCTTCAACATACCCTAAACCCCTCAGCTTACACGACGCCACAATGCCTGTTATTCCATATTAGGGACTGCAATTATAGATCAGGGTTCATGAGGTCTTAGATTATTGCACATGGCCCAGGGGCTCGCAACTGCTGCGGCCAAGCGGGGGCCCGAAGCGGCACGAGGAGCTATCTATGTGAGCGACTGTTTCTACTGGAGCGTTAGAGAGTCTATGACTATTCAACTCTATTGTGGTAGTTAGGGAACTCCCAGCGGTTGACATAAAGCTGGCCCACGTGCCAGCAGGGGAGAGGACTCGGCAGTGCAACGTAAGCGGTCTTCGCTGGCAAATAACGTCCGAGTCAGCTAAGCCCCGTGCTTTTGCACGGAGCGTCTGAGAATTGTGTGTGGAATTCGCTCCGCGCGGCCTCCTGCGGGCCATTTGTATGGCGTGGGTCCACGCGATTCCTGCGCGGGACCTGTGCGGGTCCCTTGCGGGTCCATGGCCGGGGCGATATTGGCGGTCCACGCCTGTCCACGTGCGTCTTTGCGAGTCCATTAGAAGGCGGGTCCACGCGGGTCCATTACCCCATCGAAACTGAAAACCCAAACCCTACACCCAGAACCTTCTAAAGCCCTACACCCTAAACCTCCCAACCCCTACACCCAGAACCCAAATCTCTAAAGCCCTACATCGTAAACCTCCCAAGCCCTACACCTAGAACCCTATTCTCGGAAACCCGACGCCCTAAACCTCCTAAACCTTACACCCAGAAGCCTAATCTCTAAAACCCTACAAAATCTCCCCAAGCCGCACTTGCCTCAGACTTGGGCTTAGGGTTTTTGGTAACCGGCAGGAGACGTGCAAGTCGCTCTACAAGTTTGCATTGCGAACGCTGCTAGTGGAAGCCTTGCGTCAGGGCTTGGGGATTGGGTTGGTAGGAAATGAAGGAAGTGAACAGACAAGTCACATCATTTGGGGTTTGGGGGGCTTGAGGGTTCAGGGTAGAGCAAGACATTGGGTGGACATTGTGTTTTCTTTAAAAAATCGGCGCTTGGTACTTGGGATCCTAGAAATTACTAGCATGCTGATGATGATAATGGTGATGATGATGACGGTGATGACACGGAGTATCATCGTGGGGTATACCTGCCTCTCATTTCCCTAGGATCTAGGTCGAGGGAGATTGCTGTTCTGCTGTGCCCTATTGTTGACAGATTCCTATCCGCTGCAGGCTTCGAAGCTAGCATCTCCCAGAGATATCCTACATGCAAGGAGTTGACGTACAACAGCCGCCTACATGATTACCATTGTTGTGTGGTTATACTGATTTAGCGCTTTTTAGGGTACTGACGTATGATCCCAGTAATAAAAAATCAAATGGCAAATGCAGTGCAACATGAAATGTCAGCTGGGGTTATTCTCACAGTTATGCAGAGGTTTGCGAGGGATAATTACAAATGCGTTTGATAATGTTTTTTGGCTCCTACATGCCTTTACATGGCCACTGTATAAACCCAGTTCCCATGTTATTTTCCATGTGATTTTCCATTTCGTTCCTCATTATCTGGCAGTGTCCCGAAACCCTGTATAACCCCTGCATGTTGTAGGGTTTTAGGGCTTAGGGTGTTAGCATCTGGGGTTCGGCGCTTATGTATTCTTTGTAGATGTTGAAAGACCTGGATTCCTGTGAATGCAGATTGCACTGCAGCTTCGTCACTTTGTACCTCCAAAAAGCGGTCCCCTCAATTATATATGCCCACATATTCTTATTCCCACATATTCAAGGTAAACCCCCTAAGCCCTGGACCCCAGAAAAAGGAACGGAGCTTTGTGGCAGATTGTGCATGCTGCGGGTACCTCTCAGGTAGATTCCTAGGTGCTCCGTTTAGGGTTAGGACAGACCCTCTGGGAAACCTTTGGGTTCGCTTATATGGGCCCTTCTACGGCACTCTGTCGTATTTGGGGTACTCAGGTGCTGTTGCACGACTATCCGGAGTTCTTGGCGGACTATCACCATGCGTTCTGTCTCAGCCCTAGCAGATGCTGTTTAGGGCTTAGGGTTTACAGTGTAGGATTCTAGGGTTCAGCAACCCCCTCCCGCTCCCATCAACCCCCTAACATCAGATATGCCCACTGTGGTATACTACAACTTGCGAGGTGGGGGGGTTCAATATTGGGGAAGGTGAGTACTGCTTAGTGGCTGATCAATGGGTTTAATTTGGGTACTGTTCCCACACACACTTTTTAATAGTTGGATAATATTTATATTACAACTATATAGAGGCCGCCTTAATATGATCCTTATTACAGACTGTTAATGGCTGGGGGCAGGGCTCAAGGATTACTCTGAACTCTTACAATGATAAAGGGCTGTACTCGTTCGCGGGCTTGCGAGGGCGCCCTGCCTTTGCCGCAGATGGGGTTTGATCTAAAGGTTGTTTGGAGAAATAATTCAAAGATTCTCTAGTAGACCCTAAACCACGTGTAGACTGCCCCGTCTGGCTACTTGCCTAGAGTGCCCAACTCCAACTGCCCGATGTAGGTAATATTTAGTGGGTTGAGGATTTAAGGTCTAGTGATTGCAATAATCCAAAGGAGGCATCATTAACAGACCTTATTGCCCAATGCAGGTGTTGCTTTCGGACGACTTTAAGGCCCAAAGCTGGTGTAATTTGTAGATGTTTTTGGCCCAAAGTTGGTACTATCAGTGGATGTAGGGCTCTAGGGTCCAGCGTACGTATTCTTTGCGGACTTTACGGCCCAGTGGGCCCTAAACCCTAAAACTACAAGGTTCCTGAAAATAATTTTTAATTTCTGTTACCAACAATCCTAATATTTGACTAAAATTATAATTTCTACTGGGGTTCCAAATCCCTTAGAACCCTAAACCCTAAACCCTAGGACTTAGGTCCTTAGGGCTCGCCTTGCAAGGTGACGTCATTCCATGGCAGTGCGTTCAGATTCGTCGCCTGTCTGCAAGCCATTGTGCCGCCCCTGTTAGGGTTGAGGATTTAGGGTTTAGGGTTTAGGGTTTTATGGTTTAGGATTTAGGGTTTAGGGTTCGGGGTTTTAGGATTTAAGGTTTAGGTTATAGGATTTAGGGTTTAGGATTTGGGCCTCCGTGGGAGGTTCCCAAAAATTAGAAGGCCCCAAAGTAGACCCCGATATACAAAAATTCTCATTCTAGGACCCCCCGACCTATATATGCGCTGATAGTACCCCTACATAACCCCTATAAGCCCCCTTTGGGAAACCATGATTCTTGGAACCCCGCATATGTCAGCATACTGAAGAATGCTTGTGTGACCACTCTGAAGCTCTCAGAGTTGCTTTGAGGTGAATACTTTAGGTTAGTAGTATTCTATTTGGGGGTATTATGGTACCCATTATAGAGTAAGATTATATCCCTTTTGGGGTATAGCATTTTGTTTCAGAAATATGATCTTACGAGGTTCAACCACCAAAAAACCACCACTCAGGTTGAACCCCGCACCCTGTAATGGTGGCATAATACGAATATTGAGCACCCCATTGGAATTACCAATGTCCCTGGAAGGCCTTCCTTTTTGTGGTTCTGTCCTACATGTTCATAGGGTATATGTTGGGTCATTCCCCCTCCCAGTAACTGTCCGTAAAGGGGGCCTTATTAAGGGGGTTCTTATAGCTCCTATAACCCATTGTGGTAACAGTTACTGTAAGGGGGAATAACCCAATTCATAGGGTATATATCCCAACAAAGTGGGACATCCAGGGTCCGGGTGTTGAATACTGGCTCCACAGCGCACTAGCCTGTTCAACCCGGCAATTCAATGCGCTTTGCTTGTTGAAATCCACTAGCACTCCCCATGAGGCATGCTACGACTTGCATTCCCTTGCCGGTTGGTCTGCTCATGCCTTCTGTTATGGCACTTAGTGTTGGGTCCAGGGTTTAAAAGGTTTAAGGGAACTTACGACTTTGAAGCCTATGTGAGCGAATCAGCTTGTTCTCTCTGTAAGCACCACTTGTTGTCCAGCATGAGCAGGGGTGTCCAGCAGGAGTCCTACTAGCATAGTCCCCCTTAAGTAGATAGAATATGGGATATATGGAGATCTTGTTGAAATGTACCCAAAGCCATATTCGATCCAATGAAGCGGGACTATATGTCGCTAAGTTTGCTCTGGCTCTACGAAAGTCCACTAAGGAATCTTGAGGCAAGGCTGTCAACCCTAAACCCTAAACCCTAAACCCTAAGCCAAGGAGCTAGTTCTGGGGTGAGTCCTCAAGGTGCTGACCCTTTGCAAAACATGCAGTGCCGAGGGGGCAGTGTCACTAGTCTATTCAAGCCTTTGTGTAGCTAACCTTCAGTTATGTCGTAGTTTCTCCAAATAGGGGCACCAAAATGTAGATAGACCAAAATATACTATGGTCCTTATTATATGGACCCCCGCAAAAGGTAACCCTAATTTTGGGAACCCTTGCAATGTGTTGAGGGAACCCTCATGGCTGGCCCCTTTGCCAACTGCATAGGATAGAGATCGACCTGGAAGTGCCAGGATAGAGGGTACGGAGGGGTGCTGCCAGAGACTACATCATGAAGTTTGTGAGAGCTCATTTCACTTTTTGTGTATACCGCCTACGACAGCCGAGCCTCACATGAAAGCATCACCTTGTTCCCGAAGCATTAGTAATGTTAGTGCCGTCGCCGCCGCCGCCGCCGCTGCTGCTGCTGATGCTTTTGCGTGCAGAAGTACTGCTAGTACTACCACCACCGTTGCCACCTGTAACAGTAATCATCTTACAATATGTCGAAGGCAACCTGATCCTGGCGGCGTTCCCGCAGAACATGAAGCTGCCAGCTCCTGAGACTTTCCTTCCACGGCTACCCACCTGAAGGGTAAGCTAAAGGTCCTTCGAGGAAATCGTTCTAGGTTCCTTAGGACGTTTAATCAACTACCGGTTTTGGGGGACCTTTGTTTTTCAGGATCTTGCGACACGAACCCCCTACGCCCAAAACCTTAAATCCTGAACCCCTACACCCTAAACCTTCAATCCTAAACCCCGACACCTTAAATCCTAAACCCCGACACCAAATCGTTGTGGACGGTGGGGTTGACGTACCCGCATTTGGTGCCATGTCTGCCTTTTGTCGATGTATAGGGATCATCCTTGCAGGTCATCCTACATGTGTTTAGGGTTTAGGGGTTTAGGGTTTAGGGTTGGAGGGTCGGAGGCACTGAGCAAATAGGTTACATACCGGGGATGACTAGGGCTACTACATGGATTCTATGGGTCTTCTTGGTTACTCACATACTTACTAAGTCCCCCTGGCCCTCCAAGTAGGTACTAATTATAAGTTGATATAGAGGTCATGGAACAGTAGTGCATTATGTAGGTAAAGTGGCATGGAGGGCTCGCTGTAGCATTGACCACAAGCCATAGGTAATCAATTTCAGTGTCTGTTTTTCTTATTCGTGGTACGAAGAGGGCCTCGGTTTAGAACCGATAGATACTTGCTGAACAGCAAGGTTCAAGCAACCGCCCACCAAAAAATCGTAGCAAAACCTCACTGCGCTTATTCCTTAACCCCACAGAACAATGCGGCACTAAACCCAAACCCCTAGGTCATTGACCCGAAGACCTTAACAGATGCAAAGGCGAAGGTCTAGCTTTGAGGACTCAAGCGGGCTTCCACGATCACACGATATTCTACTGTCCTGTGCGTGCGGTTTGGGGCATAGCGAACCCTAATCTGCACAGACTCGTGGCAACACGGCCAAGTCCCCCGACGTTGGACCAAGACTTCTAAGGAGTCCCGTATGATTCGCCAGCTGGATACTTGAAAAGTACATTCTCTACCCACAAATATCGTCTTCCACAAAGTGGCCGCTGTATGATTTATGGCGAAGACCGTATGAAAAGGGTGGAAGCCACCCCCTTCATCGTACCCCAAGCCCTAAACCCTCAGCCCCCAGCCCTAAACCGTTTCACTGGCCCAGGCCGGACCCCTTCACGCAGAATCTGAAGGTGGATACGCTTCCTGAGATCAAGGCTGGGTACTTGATCGCGGGGTCTTCGTGCTTCTGGAAGTCAGGGTTTACAGGTTCAGGTTCAAATTGTGCTCAAGGCTTTAGTGTGGACCGTAGGACTCAGGATACTTGTTCAAAGCAATGACAAACGCCCGTCTGTGCGCAAGGATTCTTGAGGAGATCCTGATGGGGCTTGCAAACTCCGTCTTCAGATGATGTCTTACGCGATGAAGAAGAAGCTTCCCACAACGTTGAAGCTCGCCTTTGGTAACTCTAGCCTTGACAACTTTGACGGTGGAAAGATGTTTGGCGAGATAGAGATCGCTGAGAACGCAACTGTCACGGTGCAGGTGCGTGGTCATGGCGGTACCGGTGGTGTCATCTTTCCTCTAGTTGTCCATTTTCGTTTGGTTCTCCATGAACCCTAAACCCCAAATTCAAGACTAAGCCTTAAGCCCGACACCCCAAATCCTAAACCCTCAATCCTGGAGCCAAAGACCCAAACCAGAAACCTTCAATGGCAAACCCAAAAACCCAAACCTCAAACCCTCGATCCTAAACCCTAAAACCCAAACCCCAAGCTCTCAACCCTAAACTGTAAACCACGAACTTAAACACGGCCATAGCCCTTTATACGGATATTCAACATGTCCTCTTCTGGGGAGCATTAGAAACTGGGGGTGGCAGGGGCGAGTTTGATATTTGTTAGAAGCTATGTGTTGGAATAAGCAGGCTCAATTACCCGCAGATACACTCATGATGAGTATAGGGCGACCTGTCAAGAATTAGCTGTTATTTACACCGGCGGTACGGGTGTTGGCTATAGTTAGGCCAGACTGCTAAGGCTTTATGAGTCACAGAAGCTTACCCCAAAGGGTCCATCTAGGTTTACAAAGTGGTTCCAATGTCATACGTTTACCTTGTGGCACAAGGCTGCGGGGATCCGCAATGAGCGCTGCGATCAAGCTTGCCTGAGTGTACTGCTTGAGGAGGCACTTACCTGCTGAAGCCTCATGATCGTCCCCCAAACGCCGCATGGGATTTGGCCATGGTACAAGTCCTATACCTGAACCTAGAAAAGCCGGGAAAAAGAGCCAAACATGCCAACATTCAATACATTTCTAGATTCAGCTCACCCTTTTCATTTTGTTGTCTAAAAGTGCTTTTAAGACCTAGGAGCTTCATACATTACACGCTGACTGAAGCGCAGAACGCTTTGCATGTTGCAGCCCCAAATTGGTCCCGATCAGTTCTGCAGTTGGCGCAGTACGTTATGAGACGCTTGAGTCATCTGCTAGGGCAACTAGAAGGGGGATTAGATGATCAATAGCTTGAGTGTTTGTCGACCAAGGGTCGTCTATGCAAATGTGAGTATTTCTCACAATTGAGGGACCTAGAATACCTCCCAAAACTGTAAGGCCCTTCCACAGGAGGCACCCGTAATTGTGAGAAACTGAAACCCAAATACTCTTCAACGGCCGTGTATATGTATACATAAGTATACTACCGTATAGATGTACAAGTATACATATACATATATATACACACATCTATACACACATATCCTTTTGAAGTGCCCATACATGGGGATAGGACCCATAATAGAATTGGGATCCACTCCTGCATTTCCTAGTAAGCATTAGTAAGTTAATCCTAACCCCAGCTTTTTCCAGCTGGCGCCGACCATCCATTCCACCTACATGTCCAAGATGAACATCTCTGGCTTGAAGGCCAGGGAGGGTTTAAGGTTTAGCGTTTATGGTTTTGGGTTATGCGGATAACTCGCGAAAAGCTATATGCCTATGTAATCACCACTAACAGGGACCCCGACAATCCCCTTTTAGTCCCTATATAGCCTTAGGTTACCTTTGTCCACTTCGTCTTGAGAAACCCCCATTCTTAGCATATAGGCTTTAGGTCTGGTTTAGGTTTCAAGTTTTTTTAGGGTTCTGGGGGTTAGGGTTAAGGCCATGCGCGTTGCATTGCCACATACGTGTTAAAAATAACTAGGGTTCCAGAACCGTGTTGAAGGCATGCATCTCAGCTGCTACACGGCCATACGCTAGGGATCCATGTCTACAGATAATACCTGCTGCTTGCCCCAAGATCTAAGGGTCCAAGTACCCAAACAGTTGGGGTACCTTTAAACCATTCATACTGTTGTGTTGGGGGCGGAACGCATAAGGTTAAGGGTTACGTACCCCAGAAGTATGTAGAACAGCAGCTAGTTTGGCTCTTGCTTTTTTCACTTTGGGGCCATAATTCGACTTGCTTTTGAGATCCAGATAGGGTCGCATCAGACTGAACCCTAAACCCTAAGCCCTGAACCCCGCCCTAAACCCCTAAACTCTAAACCCGTAAACCTTGATCAGGAATCCGTGTTGGCATGGCTCCTTCGTGGGTCCCCATCATAACTCTAGTCTCCTTCGGACTTAGGACCTTAGGAATTACTTTTTCATTCTGATTAGAGTGTAGCCCTAAGGAACTTTTCAAACTAGCATTTGTTGGGCATTACAGATAATACGACCCTGTTTATTTGGGGCATTTAAAAAGGGGAATCGCAATTTCGACAACCTTCCACATGCGGTTTTGCTTGAGTGATTGTATTTTTGGATAGCTAAGTGTTAGGGTTCGTATTCGTGACTGAGGGAGGGACCACAATTTTGACAACATTCCATACCCATACCCAGGGATCCAAATGGCCCAAAGTAGGTAGAATTCATAGACGTTAGGGCCAACATAGATTGTTTGTGGACCTGGATCATTAGGGCATGACATTGTGCAGAAGTGGGACTCAGGCAAAATTGTCAAGGCTGATGGGTATGAAAATGCAACACTGCTCAATGTTCCACTTGGATGGCATCGCATGTAAGACCTCTCAATATAGTGACCCTAAACCCCTGTAATTAATATAATGGAATTTCGGGGCTTAGAAGGGCAACCCTCGCTTGCGGCAAATGCCCTAAAGCCCAGACCCTAAACCCTAAAATCCTCAACCCTAAGCCCAAAATTCCTAAAACCCTGAACCCTAAGCCCGAAAACCCTAAACCCGAAAACCCTAAACCCAAAGACCCTAAACCCAAACCCCAAACCCTAAATCCCAAAACTCTAAACGCTTAAACCTTAAATCCTAAAACCCTACGCCCGAAAAACCTTAACCCCAACACCTTAAACCCTAAAGCCCTAAACCCTCAATCCTAAACCCTAGACCCTAAAAGGCGGATGTGGATCAGTACATCCGCACCAAGGCCTGGAGATAGACGTTGTGGGCGTAAAAGGGACTGTAATGGGAACTCCAAACAGGGAACCCCAAGAATGTAGGGTTTTGGGTGTAGGGTGTAGGGTTTAGAATCCCAAGAATACAGTAGGAATATAACAGGATATAAGGACCCTGGTAGGTATATTTCTATCATATTCCCACTATATTCCCTGTTCGGGGTTCCCATTAAAGTCCCTGTTCGGGGTTCCCATTAGAGTCCCTTTAGAGTTTACATGAGCTACAGCCTAAACTCCTTGAAAGGGGGGCTTATATAGTTGAGTATATAGGGCTTAGGGTTTAGGGGGTTCTATAGGGAACTAAATTATATAGGGCTTAGTGGGTTCTATAGGGGATTATGTAGGGGTTAGGGTTTAGGGGGCTATTTAGGCTCTAGGGTTTGGGGTTTAGGGGTTATACAGGGGATTATATAGGGGAGCATTATAGGGGTTATTAAGGGGGATACTAGGAGTTTAGACTACAGCTCACATTGACAAGGTGGTGCTGACGGGACAGGTACTGGGAGGGTCAGGAGCACCTAGTAAGTAGGGAAAATTAATGAGGGGATATCTGTGCCTGTTGTGTGGGTTGTACGGGTATAAAAATATACCTACTAAGTCCCCTTGGTCCCCCGCCCCAGTATTGATAGTACACGACTGGCTAGTGCTACGGCACATTGGCAGTCAAGTTTTGGTAAATGCTTCTGACTGCTCGTGACTCGATTGTATCCCTTGGGCGCTAGCTTCCGTAGCGACCGGCCATTTTTCAATATCGTGTCCCTTTGCCAATTCACGCACCAAAGGTTTACGGTGCTCCTGTGCTAAAACGATGCCCCCAATGACTGGTTCTGAGTAGGGAGTAAGGGAATGCATCCCTACAAAAGCCCTTGTATGGGCTATAGTCTAAAATCCTTAGAAGGGTTTATATAAAGGATTCTATATAGGAGACTGCCATAAGGGACACTAAGGGATATATTATAGGTGTAGAGTATAGCTCATACAGGCCCCCCCCGAAATGTAGCAGCTTTCAGTGTCTTCCTTTCTACCAAAAAACAACAAGTCAAGAGAACCTGCATGTTTTGACATGCACCTCCCACCGGCGGTTGTTCATTGAGTTAAATTTGACCCCAGCATTAGGGTCTTTTGAGGCAAGATTCAATGATTAGATCCGGCAGGGTGCGGGCGCGTTTAGGGATTATGGACGGCAACATTTACTAGAGCTGGGCAAAACCATTCTGTGTATAGTCTGTCAATGTTACAGACGACAGCTGTGCCTTGCACTAGGTCTACTGTATAATAGCCCGGATATCAGCCAGGCACAATCCCCACCGTAACCCCCCAATAAAAACTCCCGAGTACCCGCGTGCTGAGCCGACCAAGGCATGAGTTGTTCTAGGGGAGGGCTTAGGGTTTAGGGACCCTCACCACTCAACACAGCCGTGAACCTGAAAGCCCTAATTGCTAGATTTGAGACCTGAGCCCGAAATCTGAACCTTGGGTACTGCCCCCATCCAGTAACAGTCTTTAATAGGGGTCATATTAATAAGGGCTATATATAACTATATCATAAATATTATCCAACTGTTACTGCGTGGGGGCAGTACCCAATCTGAACCCTACAACCCCAATCCTGAACTTCAAAGCCCAAGCCTCAAGCCCTAAATGTCGAACCCCACATCCACCTCACCCTAAAGCCCACCCAGACGCTAATGCTTTACCCCTAACTTAGGGTACCTAGCAGTATGCAGAATGCATAGTATAGGATATAGGAATACGGGTCCGGGTAAACCCTGTCGTTTTCTACCTCACCCTCAATCCTAAGTACAGCTTGGCAGGATCGAAATCACCTGAAGACTATCCTACAGAAGCCTGGAGCTTGTTTCGGAGCAGTTCAATTTAGGGGTCCTAAACCCTAGGCCCTAAGCCCTACCTTTATACAACCCCCCCTACAGTAGGTTCCCTTCATTAAAATGCACTAAGATGAACCAGTGGCAACTTGAGTCCCAAAGTATGAAGAGGGGATTTCGGCTACCCCAATCCCCAAAAGAGCAAGGACCCTATGACAATCAGATGACTATTTCGGTCCTTTTTGCAGGGGTTACCAAAGCCTTCTTAGTATATACCACAACACAACCCCCAACCTGAGTATATCACACACAGCCAAGTGGACCCTCTGCCAGAACCTGGTGTTGTGGTAGCTGAAGTCTGGCATAGGCTCACTATTAATGAGAGCACTTTGGTAAGCCCAACCTCTGACATGAGGAGCCTGCAACGGTCATTTGCTGGTCATGGGGTTTAGGGTTTAGGGCTTTGGGGTCCTTCGACTGCAGTGCGATCAGCTCTTTGATACGACTTAGAATCTTGGTGTCCATGATGCAGCAACTTGACACCCCAACACAAAGACAGAAACCCCAGAATGGCTCTATGAAGACTACTGTCATCCACAGGCGGAGGATTTAAAGACTCCATGTGAGTTTTGTGGCAGTGTATCTGGCCCTAAGCCCTAAACCCCAAACCCTGAACCCTAAACCTGGCATCTGAAGTAATGCATCTTCGTGGACTCGTGCCAGGGAGAAAAGGTCCGATAAAAAACATAAAAAACTTGAGTTCAAAACCTGGGCATCATCCCATACTTCAGTGGCAAAGGCTGCTGCTGGACGATCAGAAGCTGGCAATCGACATGGGGACCAAGTCCCGGCCCTAATTCCTTGGGTTTAGGTTTTAGAGCTTAGGTTTAGGGCTTAGGGGCTCCTATAAAGGCCGTTTCTTTTTGGTCCTTTGTGGTATTCTTGAAAGTCAGTACATCAGGTAAACTTCATGCAAATGCCAGGTCACAAGCCCCTATGCCCACCAAATCTTTTGCTCCATTCTGTCTATTTGCTCCTCATCCGACTACTTCTATTCTCCTTTCATTACTAGCGCCGCTGCTTCTGCTGTTGCTGCTGCACCTGCAACTGACTACAACTGCCGTCACTAGTTTTAGGCCTAGTGCTGGTAGTCCCCGGCGGACATTAACCTAAATACCTTTAGGTGAAGCCCTGTGCATGCATTACTTTTTTCTTTGGAAAAAGAACCCCACCTCACCTCACGACACAGCTTTCAGTGATCTGGCTTCGGAATCATGACCTAGACTTGCAAAATCAGAATTTAGAGATAAATTTGGGGTGGAAGTCGGACTGCTTCATGCTTCACATGACTGACCTCGTCGTTTAGGATGGTGCTTCGTAGTCAAAAGCTGGGAGCTAGCTCATTTTATGCGGACGTGGATAGCAGGGAAACAAAGCAACAGTACTTTAATTCCTGTCAGTGACTATTGTGGCAGCATCCCCTGAGGTTCCCTGTCTAGCTTCAGTACAGTGTAGACCTATAGCCCCTCTTCTACTTCTGCAAAGGAGTTTTGGAAGAAAGCGCCTCCATTGCAGCCTAATCCTCAAGGTTTTAGGGTTTCGGGCTTAGTTACAATCCACATATCCTTAGGACCCCTGAGGATGCAGCTCTCTTGAGAACCCCCCCAAGTTGCCGCCCTTGCTTCGTAGCCCCACGGAATCTGTCAGGTACAACGTTTCGCTCATGAACTCGCCTACAGCTCAGGGCGAAGCGCATGAAAATTGCTTAAGGCTGAAGAGGTCAGGGTTGAGGGGTGAGGTTGTTAACGTTCCAGATACCAAGGGTGGACCTTGTAGCACGAGAAAATTGTGCTGAAATAGATGGTCTCGCGAAGCAACCTGTCCATGGCCTACATCAAAGACACAATTCTGAACGTAGCCCGCATGTGGGCTGTCAGAAAACTCCCTTCCTTACCATGCTGATGGATCAGGCCCCGCTTAGGAGCTTTTCAGGGTATGGTACTTGAGACCCTTTTGGGGGTGCGGGGCAGCGGCTGCTGCACTAAAATCCCAGAAACAAGAATCATGATGTGTTGGAGCTCAAGAAGGTGAACCTAGTTTTGAGACCTAGAACTATTTATTGATACTCCACGCCTTACACATCGTTACAAAGAACTACAGTGCTACTTTAGGTGAACCTCCCACCCAGACATAGTGACAATCAGGGGCAGTTGTGATGATATCAGGGTTCTCTTCTACATTCCTAGTTAACCACTATTACAGGTTGGGCGGTCCAGCAATGTGTACTATGCCTGTGTCAACAGAAAATTAGATGTTTCATAGGCAGTCGGCATTATAAAGAAGTACACTTCTGGGCTTGGAATGCTGACACAAAGGATCCTAAGTATCTACATGGTGCAATAGTCTAAACTCCTTAGTGGGGGTTATATAGGGGATGATATAGGGGACTACTATTAAGGGGGATACTAGGAGTTCAGACAAGGGCACCCATGGTGCAATGTAAGGTTTTTATACTAGGAAATACAAATATGGTTTATGTCAGTATTCCCCATAGGTTCTTAGGATCCGTCGGGTGAGTTGTACTGGGCTGTTCGGCGGAATGTTGTTTAGCTTATTATGGGCAATAATCCCTGTATACCCTTACATAACCCATAAGAACTGATTTTTCATAGGGCCCTTAAATGTATCCCTGCGTAGTTGCCAACACATGCTGCGTAGTGTTGGAATGAGGGAGAAGGGAATCAGGGTAGTCCTCATGGGATTCCCAAACTGCTTCTAGAACATTTTAGGGTTTGGGATTTAGCGATTAGGGTTTTTTTCCCAGGCATGTTGCTTTGTTAGTGTGAGCGGAGGGTTTGCACGTGGCAACCCTCCACGCACAAATAAAAACACGCCAGGGAAAACGGTGCGAATTGAGTTTTCATAGGGAATTTAAGGAATTCTCCGGGTTTGACCCAAAATAATGCATGCTGTTGATTTTCACTACGTGGGACTCGCCGAAAGATGCCGCTGCACGGCAAAGTCGGAACTAATTCAATCTGCAATTATGTAGGGGATTATTGGTCTAAACTCCCTAAAGGGGGGTTATATGGGGATTATATAGGGGGAGTACTATAGGGGTTATTAAGGGGGATACTAGGAGTTTTGACTACATATAGCTCATATAAGCTCACATAATCCCTATAGGTGATAAACTTTTTGCCAGCTAAGGCTGACCCTCTACACCGGGGCTAACTGCAACCTCTTCCAGTCGGCAAACTCAACGGCAGCCCGCGCCAGGGACCTCAGGGGTGAGGACTTAAGGCTAGGATTTAGCGTCTCGGATTTAGGGTTTAGGCTGTTTAAGATTTAGGGTTCGGATCTAGGGTTTAGGCTGCCTAGGATTTAGAACTTATGGTTTAGAGTCAGCCAGTTTACGTGGTTTCCCCTAAATTTCAAATTAAGTTACCATTGCAGAAGGAAACCAGGTTACAAATGATATATGGCCGTAGTTTACGTAATTCGGCGCAGAATCAGGGATAGCTTATGATGATGAGTGACAGGACCGACTGGACTAAAGGTGCAGATTAGGGCCAGGGCTCATGTGAGCTATAGTCTAAACTCCTTAAAGGGGGGTTATATAGGGGATTATATAGGGGACTACTATAGGGGTTATTAAGGGGGATACTAGGAGTTTAGACTATGGTTCATGTGAGAGCCGCTG
>CAJNIZ010003948.1:251-22476 GCA_905231905.1 Symbiodinium pilosum
GAATTTAGACCAATCCCCATTTGGGGTTAAGGGGTCCGGGCTTCGGGTTTAGGGTGTACGGTCTGGGGTTTAGGGTTGATGGACTGTCTTGGCCCCAGCAGCTGCTCGCAAACTGCACCACTCCACATCCACGGCACCTTGTGAGCAGCTTTGTCAAGTAGGGTTTAGGGTATAAGGGGGGTTTGGCAATCTCAACCCCTACAACAAGAACCCTAGAGGAGTTATGATAATCCGGGGTTGATAACCAACACCCTTTTTACAGCATGTTCGGTGGTTGAAGCAGGCAAGATTATGTCCCTCCGACGAATTTCTATAACTGAAAGGAGGCTAGAATCTTGCTTTATGTTGGGGACTATAGTATCCGCATAAACTGTATAAACGAACTACTCACCCAGCCTGAAAAAAGGCATTGACGGCTCGCTTCTGGCAGCTTGGCTTTCAGGTAGGCTTCGTGGCATAATTCCAAGGGAAACAAGAGGGACTAAAAGGGAATCTGACCCTTAGATCAGTTTAGGGTTCAGGGTGTAGGTTTACAACACCACATTGACCTGAATCCTGACTAGCTGTAGACAATCTGAAAACTAACCCCCCAAACTAAAACCCAGACCGCAAGACCCCTCAAGACTCGATCAGTGTTATGTCTTGCACCTTCAACCCAAAGCTCACATGGTACAGGGTGTGGGGAACAGAGTGTTGGGTCAACAGATTTACAAAATTCTCTGTGAATCTTGCAAAGTCCTAGATAGCTGCTCACAAGATCCCCTTTCCTCCAAAACAACACAATCCTCATTGCCTTGCCTCCAGAACAGGGACTACACGCTTAAACAAAAACAATGACCGAACGCTACATAATTAGCCTCATTACCACACTGGATGCTGCCGCTGACTCTCGTCTGAAAGGACTCACCATTCTGAGAAAGTCACATTTGGTGTAGCGTAGAAGGCTACCTAACAAACAAAACTGTCCCCTTAACATCGTTATCTAACAGTAGTACAAGGTATCTCCAATCCCCTGTTGATAAATTCAGTAGGCCTCTACACTATATAAACAGCTACAAGGACACAGTGTCTGCTTTGTCTTTACATTTTCCTGTCCATTTGGTTCTCCACTACTCGAATAAAGCCAGACTCCCTTGCCCTACTTCAAGGTTCATGGGACTTGGGGGTAAACCGGCATAGTCCATTCGGGGAATGATAAGTGAGGTTCTAAGCCCGGCTATAAGCAACTAAAGAGTCCAATGAACCTTCAAGTATACCCTTCGCACCCCAAACCTCAAACCCCCAAACCCTAAACTTTCCCTTTAAGCCCTTTTAATAAAGGGACCCCATGAACCCCTATACTACAAGCCTAAACTCTTAGCCCCCCCCTGATTGCTGCCCCTGGCGCCCACTTTTCGGAGCCCAGCTTCATAGCCAGCGCTGTTTTGAGATCCACGGCCTCCCAGGACTAGAACCCAGAGGGTCCATGTACCCAATAATTAGGTACTTGGGATCTGGGAAATTGTAGTTATAGTACAGGTTTGGGGCAAGTATATGATTATTGAGTACTTGGACCCTTAGGGGAACGCTTGGCTTCGGGCGCAGCTTTGGGTTTCGGGTTTGGGGCTTAGGGATTAGGGTTTGGAGGGTTAAGGGGGCTTTGGGTTGAAGGTTTTGGGTTTGGGTGTTGGCTTGCGGTTGAAGGTTTGGAGCGCACGCTTCGGGTTTGGAGCTACGAGCTTCCGTTTGGATAGAGACTGCTCCTTACCCTGGACCCACCCTACACCCTAAAGCCTAAAGCCTAAAACCTGAAGCCTAAACCCTGAACCCTAAATCCTAAACCCTAAACCCTGAACCCAAACCCCCTCTCCAAAGAACCTGTTGTCGATGTCAACGTTGAAGATGGGGTCAAAGGTCAGCAGAATGGGTACTTGGGAGGTCTGGGTACACCCTGATGAACAACTCCCCTCAAATCGCTACGGGACTTTTGGTGCCGTAGTACAATGTTCTGTTCTTCGTGCAACAGTATTACGACACCTAATCAGAAGGCAGCTTTGGACTTTGCATGCAAAGCTTATAGAGAATAAAGTCCTGTTCTTCCGATGTGAAGGTCTTGTATGCAAATCAGGCTTCAACTATTGACTTCAACGGGATGAGTCACACTGTTGATGGGCAAAGCCCTGCATGACCCTATAATCCTAAGTTTTCTAATTATGGTAGTCTACTTGGGGTCATGCAAGAGTTTGCCGCTTTGTACCCCAAGTCTCAGCACAGAGCTCTTCAAGCGCCTGTGGAAGCCCAGCGTCAGTGAAGAGGCCAAGCCTCAGATGAAATGCTCAAGGCTCAGTGGTTTAAGGTTCAGGTTTTAGGGGTTCAGGGTGTTTGGCCTAAACTTTAAACCCACAGTTCCTCGGGCTACTCTGACAACCTACCCAACCTGTTAATTGGCTCAGACCCAAGACAGCTTGCAACCGATCTCGCAACAGATAAAAGGCATGCTATCTCTGGATTTTACACCTTACAACCCCCTAAGTGCTCATCGTAAGACATGTGCTCCCCTACAACATGCTGTATAAATTACATGCATTGGGTAGCTAACCTCCTATAGTATTCATTACCCCACCTCACGTAGGGGCATTTTTGATTCGAATGGGTTTGGGGGTCCCATTAGGCTATCATCATAAAAATGAGGGGATCATATTGGTAGGTTTCTGGCTTCTGCAGTCCGACAGTATCTGTACCAACTGTGCAGTCTAGGTGCTGCAACAATCGCTCCCGCCATTCCTGCGCTGCCTCACCTCAGCATTCATGCGCTCCCCGTTGCCATGCCACCCTTGGCATCTAAGTCTATAAGTAGTACCTATGTTCGGCTCTTAGTCTATAGATGGTTGCTTCATGAGCCAATTTTTGAAGGAGATCCTGAGAGTTAAGGATGTAAGATTCTTCAAAACTGGGGGGGGAATGGGCGGGTGGGGGGGTGGGTTCGGGACAGTAAGGATATTCGGGGATAACTGGGTGATTGCTCAGGCTTCCTATGAAGCCTCTCGGGGATCATTCAAGTTGTGCAAAGGTAGACAGGGATAGACAGGGATTCAGGACTATACAAATACCAGAAGCGACAAACCCTAAATGCATGTGAGCTCGCGCCAAAATTCTTATTATTCCCGGAAGCGGCCGCATCCTAGTTGGGTTNNCCCTATCGGTAAACAGCATTTGTTAGGTGTATCTGTGTTGGGTTTCCCCTATCGGTAAGCAGGGTTTGCGTGAAATTATAAACCATGGCCGCCCGAAGACTAGTTCCTTTCATGGAGATTAACGGTTGTGGCTCATGTTGTTGGAATGACATGAGAATCGGTTTGGTGCTTGAAGTCTGCTTCCTGCGTACAACAGCACACTCTGTAGTTCTCCGGGGAGGTGATCTGTCCCGCAGTGTCACAGGCCCCTCTGCTCATTAAGTCCTTCCAGTATTTTCTTTGTAGCCAGCATTCCCTTCTGGTATCCAAATTCGTAACCCTACTCTCTATAGTGCGCAAACACGCCAGCAAAGCGTCAAAACCTCAAGTCAAACAACAAGAAACAGTTCACAACTAAAGCGTCAAGGGCCCAAGGGCTTCCCTCAAGAGTCTCACCTGACAAAACTCTCAGGCCTCCTCCTCCCACAACAACTATGACTCCTCAGTAAAACCGAGGTGGATGTAGTGTTCCTACAGCTACGACGACAAGCTGGATAATGAGGGCAAAGCTGCGAATGCAACTTCCCAAGCGTGAAGCCTTAGAAGCCCTGTCCGCGAGACCCCCCTGGATTCCCACAATAATATTCCAAAACACCGTGTAAGCTCACCTAGACCCAGGAGTTTTGTAGAAGAATGGTCGCTGAACTTTTAAAAGAGTTCTGGGCTATGATTCTTGTGGTCCGTCAAGATGATACGTAGTCGGGCAAACGGCACAGACGGACAAAGCTATTCGCTGTAAATGCCAAACCCTGCCCTCAAGTGAAACGGAAGGACACAGTTCGGGTTGAGGCTTCGTTTTTCAGGGGACCCTTTCATCTCCTTGTACTCCCGATTTCTCTGTGGCTCAACTCTAAACCCTAAACCCTAAACCCTCAACTCTAAACCCTCAACCCTAAGCCCTAAACCCTCAGCTCGAAACCCTAAACCCCAAACCCTCAACTCAAAACCCCAAACCCCAATCCGTGTTTTCCTGAACACTCCAGAGTGGTGGGCCTGCTTCAGAAGGTTCGACCACGACAAAATCATCACGGCTGCCCTGAAGTCCCACAAAGAAGCCTGTCAAAGGGTCTGGGTTCAAGGTTGAGGGTTGTGTAGGGTGTGGGTGCCATGGAAGTGTGTGCAACACAAGTGACAGCAGACATGAACAAGGTTTGAGAGTCTCCCAGGCACTGCAATCCCTTTTGGTCACTTCTAGCGGGCGGGGCCCTCTATTAGCCTTATTGGCCATCGAGTTTTGAGCGCCGTCCTGCATGAGACTTTCCCTGAAGCTGATCTGAAATCTGTACGCCCAGTCTGGAAGTCTGAAACACAGCTTCGGCTACCTGGTGCCAGTAAGGAATGGGTGGATGGATTGTAACAATTAAGTGTTTGGGGGATTTGATAAGGACTACTCTTGGCAACCATTTTGTTACGCCCTACTGAGCAGTCCTTAACACCCCCAAGGCGCAAACTTTTGAAACACCGCTTACGTAGAGTCCAGGGAAGGTTAAGGTTCATCAAGCCCATTGTCTAAACCCCAAACGCTACACCTCCATATGAACCATAGTCTAAACTCCTTAAAGGGGGTTATTTTGGGGATTATTTTGGGGACTACTATAGGGGTTATTAAGGGGGATACTAGGAGTTTAGACTATGGCTCATATACTTCCTGCAATCAAGAGGGCCTAGGTCAGCAGCGGCCGGGCTCTTCGGCCAAAGACCTGCAGTTTCCATTGCCGGTTCTATATCCTTTTTCGATTTTGATACTGACAGAAGGTCCTGCCATCCTTACGTAATCCCCTAAAATTCTTATACAGCCATGCCATGGTACCTATACCCCAAACGAGGGCCTTACCGAATGAGTGCGGGGAAGGACTATAGCAAACTTTGGTTGCTCTTTAACTCCTCACTATTTATGTGGGGTGCGGGGTTTAGGATTTTAGGTGTCCGCGCTTTCCCTGAATCTCAAAAAGAGGAACCCCATAATCGGGGTAAATTGCAAATGAAAGATGGTGGAAAGGTCCTCTTCTCGGACGTTTATATCCGTAAGAAGGGGGTAGAAAAAACTCATACCGATCATTCCTTATCCCACATACAAAGGCCATATCAAATGTGAATTGCGCCTATCGCCTGCAGCTCGTACTACTTGATAGAGACTGCCCATGGCAAGCATTCTCAGACCCTTGACCTCGACGCAGGTACGCCCTTTCATGTGCAAACACTAAACCTTAAAACCTACTAAACCCTAAAACCTACTAAACCTGAAAACCTGCTAAACCTTAAAACCTACTAAACCTTAAAACCTACTAAACCGTAAAACCTACTAAACCTTAAAACCTACTAAACCCTAAACTCTATAACTCAAGAAGACGGGCCCCACTTGCATTGGGTCATAACAACACCAACCCCCGACATCAAAGTCTTGTGCCCAAAGTCTATGAATAGCCCCCACTTTGGGCTGTTTGGATGCCTAGGGAATGTTGCCAAGATAACCCAAAAGATTCAACATCAAAATGAAACCCTATGCTACTCTAAACCCTAAACCCTAACTAAACCCTAAAACAAAAACAAAAGGCCAGACCCCTGTCAGCCCCCAACAGCGCGAACTCTGCCAACCCCCCCACCATCTTCCGACGAGAAGGCGAAAATCCGTCCAGAGGCTCTCCGAACCGCCTGGCCTCGACCCTGCATGTGAGACTTGGCTTATACAGGCTATTTTTTTATGTATGTACATATAGTGGAGAATCAAATGGAAAAGAACACGGAAAATGAAATGGAAACAGAGATTGGGATCAGAGTTTAGAGTTTTAATTACCTTTGGTTAGCTGGGACCGAAGGAATGGAAAACAAAACGGAAACTACAATAATGGGTTTAGGGCTAAGGGTTTAGGGTTTAAGGTTACTGTAATGGATTTTTATCGGGACTACCATAAGGATCCATTCCTTCATTTAGCCAACGAAAGGTAAGTCGGCCTAAGCTACTGTTCCCCAAAAAACAAGCTTATATAGGGACCCATATAAACGGAACCCCACTATGCGCACCCGTATTCTCATGAAATTAAGGGAAGATGAAAAGCATTCAGGATTTTTGGCTTTGTGTTTGGGGCCAAACACATGGACAGTTGACTGGAACCTCAGATGATGTAAGGGGTTGCGGCGATTATTATGGGCCTTGCGCACGCAGGAGCCTAAACAATTGGCATACGGGAGCTTTTGGGTTGTATTTGCGGCCCTGTTCCAAGTAATCGGGCTTTCTTTGTTGACTGTCGCGGCTGCTGTCCCCTTCAAGGCCCCCAAAACGGAGTATGTCAAAAGGTGGTCTCCAAAAGTTTGGGTGCCTCTTACAGGGCTCCCAGAATGAGGATTATAGTATTTCGGAGGTTTATCTTGGGGTCTTCACATTTATGGGGACTACCACGCTTGGAGCAGCCCACAGCGAGGCCTCTGGTTGTCCCGAGTGCTTTCAAGCAGCAAAAACGTTGGGAAAGCACGTGGCGTAAATAGCTGTTGATCATGACTTTAGGCCGACCCCCATCTATGTGTACAAGCGTACCTCCAAGCAAGGAGCCAGGAAAATCTTACATGTATTCTGGGAGAGAGGGCGTCTACCTGTAGCGACTCGTAGGCTCAGAGTTTCTTTCTGACGCAGGGCGTCTAGGCATTTTGCCCAGGTTGAATACGCCCATAGGATGAGTTCAGGTAAATTTCAATGCTTCATCAACAAAACCTTCGTCTTCATTTCTACCTACTAGAGCAGCAGCGGCAGCCGCACTCCATCTTTCGAGGTTTGGCTCCGCTGTCCACAACCCTGAACTTTCAGGGCGAAAAGCTAGGTCCTTTGCCTTGTAGAGACCACTACAAGACGCAAACCCGCAAAAAAACAAACCCAAGTCCAAAAAAAAACAGCAAAAGGATCCTTCCCCGCACGTGAGACTGCCGCTATGCTGAGCTTGACTTCGGAGTGTCCACATAGATGTCAGCTCAAACACTCTAAAGGAACTATCCCAACAATGGGACCCCCCCATTTCAAACTCAATTCCTAAATACCATCCATGCATGTATGTATGCATGCATGTATGGATGTGGAACACCCACTATAATTCCAAACAATGTCAAATTCTGTTGATGCTCCCTTATTCTGTTCACCCAACCGCGTGAGCCCCAAACCCTAGCGTCGCACTGTTTTCAAGCAGCAATTCCACTCCTAAAGCAGGGTGTTGGCTTAGAGTGCTTGGGTTCAGTGTTTAGGGTTTAAGGCCTTGGGGTTTAGGGTTTACGGCTCAAGCTTTACAGTTTAAGGCCTTAGGGTGTAGGGTCTAGGCAGCAGTGCCGCTGCAATATCATAGCTGCTCCTGCTATATGACAATTACTTTCAACATTTCCCAAGTTTAGGCTCTAAGCCCAGTGCCCTGCAAAGCCTCAACTTCGAAGTCAAGGCTTCAAAACTAGTACCCAAGCGGTACGTGAGAAAACGTCAGAAAGACCTTGGGAAGCTTTACAGCTCAGACCACGACATGGACCGGCACTGGCTTTGTGGTAGGCAGTTGATAGCCAGCTTGGATGATGTTCGCCTGCACGGCCTCAGAAATCAGTGGCGACTTCCTGCTTGATAATTACACCAGGATAATAACAATAATAGTAAGATTAATAATAGTAATATTAATTATAGTTATATATTAATTGTCGTTTTAGTAATAATGGTAATATTAATAATAATAATAATAATAGTAGAGAGATTCTATCGATAGGGTTGGGTGACTGCGAAGGTCGAGACTAGCTCTTAGGGCTTTAAGCTTCAGGGTGTCTTGAGGTTACAGTTGTCCAGCCTAAAAACTAGAGCCTACACCACAATGCAGTCTCCCAAAATAATGGGACCCCAATATAGACCCCCCAAAATACGATGATCCTTACTTTTGGGACCCCCAAGAAGGGACCCCGCTCGAAATGTAGCCCGCCCCACATCACTTTACGGCCTCGTCCGTGGCATCATCTGTGAATCCAGTAGTCACGACCTTGTAGGTTTAGGGTGTAACCCAGACCCCTGATTAATAAGCGCCCTCCCCTTAATAGGGTTATAATAGGGATCCTAATAGTTGAGCCCTTAGAAGGAAGGTTTTTTGAATCAGGGGTTTACAATAGGGTTTGGGGTGCCTGGAGAAGACAAGTTTAGGGTTTAGGGTTTAGGGTCTCCGGGTCCCTAGTGATTGGACGGGGCTTCACAGGGAACAGAGACTATGTAAGGAACAATACTGCAATGTACCCATGCCGGTCGCTACTTGCTGAGGCTTCTGCATTTCCGCCATTTTGTTTTTTGTAGGGGCTCCCGCTGCTTCTGCTACTTCTCTTCCTTCTCTATCTTCAACAACTTTCTGATGAATTGTAGTTCCGCCTGGGCCCAGAAGTATGTGGAATAGTTATCTCGTTGACTCTTTTGATGGGGTTCGGGCTCTTTTGCTAGCTACTTGGAGGGTCCACACACTACCATCATCACCGCGGGAGATGTTCTCAAAACAAGCTACCCTGGAGGACCCGTACATCGGGACCGTACCGTGGTGGCCCGTCAACAACTACATGGTAATGATCCAAATCCCTGTTCCCAAAATAGCCACTGTGGAAAATCATGTTCCCTACATTTGTCCTTGTAGACTTGCAGAGACCTAAAATGAGTTCTCACCCTAAACCCTTAAAAAGATCTATAGATCAACCCCACATCGGGATCATTTCGATGAACAAACATTCCCGGTCCAGGAGCTTTGGGGGGGATTATCAAGGGATTAGGATTTACGGTTTAGGGAAGAATTATCCCTAAACCCTGAACCATAAAAGGGGAAAATGTAAGGATTATGTAGGGACTAGGGAAGGATACATAAGGTTTAGAGACGTTACCCAAGAATGAAGAATAAAATAGACAATCAAATTGAAACTGGGCTGCGATCACAATTTCACATAGGGATTGGGGTTCGTCCGCTTCAGCCCTGAACCCACAAAACTTAAAACCTTAACCCTGAACCCTGTGCAGCCAGAAAGCCCCTTCGTAGAAGGTACCCACACCTTTGTTGCTGTTGTCGCCGCCAACCCCTAAAAGGATGGCACCCTGCTTCTTCATGACCTGACTCTCCGGGGCTTAGGGTTTAGGGTTAAGGGTTTGGGGCTTGGGGTTGAGGATGTAGGGTTTAGGGTTTGGGGTTGAGGGTTGAGGGTTTAGGGTTAGGGCTTAGGCTTTAAGACCTATAAGGTTTGATGGAGGGAACAAGATTTTGGCGCCTACGCCTTTTTTTTAACTTGAGGCTTAAACCGGTTGAGGAGGATCGTTTTTCAGGGCTCTAGGGAAACATACTGCAGACCAAACAAGGCCGCTTGGAGTTATTGGGAGCCGACTGAGACCCAAGGACCCCCAAGCCCTAAACCCTAACCCCTACAACCTTACCCTAAACCCTAAACCCTAAACCCTAAACCCTAACCCCTACAACCTTACATAAACCCTGAACATGTCATCTCAGAACGTGACCTCAAGCCTCAGCCCCAAAGTGCTTACACGGACCTGCCATTTCTAGTGGTTCAGGGTTTGGGGGGGGTTTAGGGATTAGGGCTTAAGGTTCGGGGTTTGGGCGGGTTTAGGGATTAGGGTTCTAGACCTCCCAAGTAATTACCAGGAGCCTCGTACTTGGGCGGGCGCTTGCCATCATACAGTGTCTTCAGCTGCTTCCTTGGCAACCATTTTGAACATTGAAGTAAGTTCTTACAATGTCCCTTGTACATGTTACAACGGCTTTTGGAAATCTGTGGGATCTTGCACTGCACATCATGTCTTATCTCAACCACCTCACCAAACGTGCGGCCGTGTCTCAAATCAAAGTGCCCCTCCAAGTGGGAGCTTCTGCTACGCTAAACCCCATGAGGACCCCTAAAATCTCATCAGAACTTTCTATTCCCGGAATGCCCAGGCGGCGGTCCTGGGGCTTAGCCCCACAATAGCCCTGCTGAATCCCGCGTTGTGCTTTTGTCGCCCCCCTAGAACTCATGAACAACGGAACCTATGAAATTATATTTGCCGTAGTGCTCGATTTTCTGACTACCGTATCATGTCATAGTGGTTAGCTTTTTTCAGACCTAAACCCTAGACGCCATACTCAAAACCCTCATACAATACAATGTCATCACGACTCGAAAAATTGCAGTCCTCAAGGTCAACCAAGACTCGAGCTAGTCTCTCCCGGTGCACTGGCAGCATTCCCAGTTGCCTGCGTTGTGGTGGAATGAAAGAATATCGGTTTAGGGTTAAGTTGCCATAGTGGAGGCTCAAATGCGGAAGAAAATGGAAAACGATGTGGCAACTGGAGTTATATAGGGGTCAGAAGGGATAGGAGTTTGAACTTAGTTACAGCTATAGGGAATCTAAGATATGATTTTGGCTCAGCGGCTTAACAGCGATCAAGTTGCATCGGCATGTTTCAGAGCAAAGTGATTGTTGGAGTCTCCCTTGACCTCAGCTTGTGGGGATCGCATCAAGGAGATTCCTGGGGGACTGTGTCGACAAGACTGCACTCAAGGAGCCCGAAGTAGCTACTATTGATACTCTTTGAGGCCTAGGGTTTAGGGTTGTAGACTTGGATCCTCAGGGTTTTGACTGGCCACCATAGCCGTCACGAAGTCGGTGTTGATCGGGGAGTTGCCCGGATTCACACCCTTCCTCGGTCTGCAGTCCGTAAAAACGGCTCTTAACGTCCCTGTCTACTAAAATCACCCCGTAAGGACTCTCAATCCATTTTCAAATACGCTCCCTGAAACTAACATGGAAACCCGGGGCCCTTTAAAGACTACAGTCCTTCTAAAAGGGGGCTATATGGGTTTCCATGTTAGTTTGGGGGAGTGTAGCATCTCAATGTGGAACCAGTTCAGGCTAATTGTTTTGGAGGCCTGTTGAGCGGTTCTCTATAATGGTAAAATGTTTTTTGGGGGTTATGTGCGCCATAGTTTAACCTCCTAGCATTCCCCTTAAGAATCCCCATTAATAGTCCCCTATAGAATCCCCTGTATTACCCTATATCACCCCCTTTAAATAGTTTAGACTATAGCTCATGTGGTGAGGTTAAGGCCAAAACGTTGTTCCAAAAGACGGGGAAGTTGTGCAAGTGTCCTTGCGCTAAAAAGAGCGCCCCCTTATCAAAGTTGTATGCTTCTCAAATTCGAAAATTGTAGACTCCGCCACCCCCGTTTCCCGTAAAGACTGTTGGTGCCATTGTGGCCGTTCTCTTAAAGATGCTGGGCAAGCACTCGATTACTCGACTGTTTAACTGTCGAAAGGCAGCCTAAGTTGCGTTTAGCATTTAGCCTAACCCTAAGGCTCCAGATAGCCCAATGTAGGTAATACAGCCACAGCACCAGGACCCTGCTAGTACCCTCAGTTGGGGTTATATGGCCCTCATAGTGGATACATAGGCCTGCTTAAAAAGGAGTTGAAGGCTCTAGGCATTCACTTCGTTACTTAATGCATGTGCTCGATATTTGTCTTGCAATTCTATGAGTCACAGCCTTCACCCAGAACGTACAGCAGCGCCAGGACTCTTATGATGATTTGTCCGGCCTAAGCTCCGCTTGATAGGAATGACTTAGGTGGACCCCCCACCCTGTAATAGTGGTATAATAGGAATATAAGAGGACCCTAATATACTTATATAGTATCCCTTATAGTCACCATTACAGGGTGGGGGGTCCTCCTGAGGAATCACTTCTCCCTGGAGGTAAACACCACCACCCGCTAATATTAAATATGCCCCTGCAGATGTAATCGGCGTTTTTAATTTGACTGTATTTGACTGTACTATCATCATACCATCGTACTATAGTATTCTGAAGGGGAGTGCTAGGTTATCGGGTAAAGACCCTGATTCCAAGTACTATAGGGGCCTGAGACATGAAATAATTTTCACCGCTGCTAAAACGGTTTAGGGTTTAGGGCGCGGGGTTGTCAAAATTAGGGGTACCCTTTCAAGAGGGATATGGGGTTCTACAGGGATTTATAGGGTTTGGATTTAGGGCTTGCCAAAATTAGGAGTCCCTTCCTGGGGCTCCCCATAGTAAGGATTGTAGTAATTACTTTGGGTCTATATTGGGGTCCCCCTATTTGTGGAAGCTACCAACTATGTATGGAGGGAATATTCCTTAGGCCCTACACCCTGAACGCCAGGCCCTCATCGAACTCTAAACCCAAAACCTGTAGTCTGGGCTCTCACCAAGAAGCTGATTTGAGGCGTAGCTTCATGTTTCTCATATTGAGTGCTGGTACAATTCTGCTGTACGAAAACCCAGTAGGGAAGATCAAGCCATTCTTGTCAATTTGGTGGTTTCCCAAAATAGGGGTACCCCACTATAGACCCCAAAATACTATAATGCTGATTCTGTGGACCCCAAAAAGGGACCTCTAGTTTTGGGAAACCCCCATATAGGTATCCCACTAGAAACCTGACTTGGAAGAATCTAGGGCTCCAGCAGGGATTGGCAGTGACGGTTCAGGGTCGGGGGAATTCTTCCGAAACTATATTCAACAGTGATCCTGTAACAATGTCATCCCTTAACCGTAAAGTAGACCGTGTAAGCTACAGCCCAGCTTCACGTTGCCAGCCCAAAGGCCAGTTTCCAAGTCTGCCATCACCCAGGGCCCGGATCCCGCGCCGTGGCTCTTGTTGTTGTGGATGTTCTACAGGGATCTGCCCTCCCCCAATCTAATCTGAAACCCTTGTAGCCCCCTCTTTATGGGACAGTAGTCTTGGTAGGCACGTTCAGGGGGTAACCCTAAACCCTAAACCAACAGTGATCTTTCTAGGCACTTCGGGGGGCGTCCATGTTTGGTGTGCAAGCTTCAGGGTTCAGGGGTCTTGTTGTCGTTAGAGTCCCACTTCAGGAGCTTCGGCATTTCAGATCTGCCGCGGTTTCCTGACTATGGCTTCATACTTGTTTCCTGGGTGCTAGCTATGGGCCCTTAAACGGGCTTGCAGAGCTTTATGCGGTTACTTATCAGGCGCCAGGATTAAGGGCCCACAGTTCCAATTAGATTGGCACAGCCTACATGTCACGCCCTGTGTCCACCCTCCTTGGCCCTTTGGGAAACCTTGCTCAATGTATTGTGGGCCTCAGCCTCAAGCCCCCTCTCATACAACATCTTGCTCTCGTCGCTGTTGGCAAAGGAGTTACATGTCACAGGGGCTTCCGGGTGGTCTACTTGCAAAAGCCAAGGAACTATGACTACCTTTCAATCTAATTTTATGGGGTCTAGGATTGGGATGAATGCCAGGGATCATGAATGGTGAATGGAACAACACTTGAAAATAAGATGGAAGCTACCGTCGTACAGATTTCTAGCGCGGACTTCACTTGATCGATGTCCTGGTTGCCAAAGTACACTGCCTCCATAGTGCCCCACTTGTGGCTCAGGTTGTCAGTCTCTGCGTTCCCGTAATCGAAACAGCATTCGTTGTTGTAGTGCCGGCCAGCTACCACCATGTACCTTGTTTTGTTTTTGAGAGTCTGAAAGAATTGGGCTTGTAGGCCCTTCTGTAGAATTAAGAGCTTGAGTAGCCTAAGGCTTAGGAGAATCCTCTATGAACTTCATGCAAGACAACTTCAACACAACTAACAGAATGCCTGGATGCCACAACATGAGGCATGACAAGCGCCTAAATGCACTGCTACCAGAACTGATGCCAACACAAAAATGCTCATGTCATTGCAAAATCGCGCCAAGCATAAAATCTGATCGGGGGGTCTAGCCACTCCAGAACACTCACTACCCGCAATCCCAAAACCATTTATGTTGATGGAACTCAGGCACATGGACTCTGGTTCATCGCCAACAGCGACGCTCCTGGTGTTGTCGTTACGGTATCCCATGCGGCCCTCAAACTTTGCTCCATAGACCTCAGCATCCAGAAACAAAAGCGACTGTAATAAGAGCCGCCGCAGCAGCAGGCGGCCAGAACGACCAAAGATGGGAGTACAACAACAAGAAAGTTCGAGAACTACATGTGACAGGTGTCTGGGCGACCTGCGTAGGTCAAGACGTAGCAGCATTACCAAGCACTGAGGATGCGGACTAACTACACCTGCCGAAACTATCGTGAAGATCATAAGGCAACCAAAGCCTCCCATGTCAAGAAAACAAACCCCGCTTGGCAAAGTAATCTCAAGTTACTTTCGTTGTGCTCATCGCTATACATCCGAGAGACGTGGCGCGGCTGCTTTGTGGCCTTGAGAACAGCTGTTTTTGGAGCTGGGGGTGTATATCATATGGACAGCTCACCCCAGGTAGAAAGGCCTGTCCGTCGCAGGGAACTGTAAACCAGGACCCATTTATTACACAAAAATGAAATGAGCTGCTCTCAGTTGCCTGCCTACAACCATGCTAGTGTTTTTGAAGATGGTCCTTGTGATTATCGCCGTCCTCCCGCTCCTTCTATATAGTTATTGTTGTTTCCCCTCCTTGCCAATCTTACTAGACCTTATTGAGTAAGCACGAACACAGCCATGATGACCCCCCATTTTCTTTTGCCTACCTGACCAGTACACCTTACATCGTCATAGCTGTTCGGCAGCTTAGAAGCGGCAACGTCGGTACACAGGCGCCGAAGGTCATGACAATAGCCATGGAAACGACGACAATGATCTGATGATAAGGTGAAGACGCAAGTAAACATGTTCATCAACTCAAAACAACACAGCAGAATAGCAGTGCCGAAGTTGCCAACCCGCAACTTATGACTTTCTGCGAAAAGCTTTCAGGTCCTGAACCCCAAACCCTAAGGCCCTAAACCCTAAACCCCTAAACTCCCCCAGACCCCTAAGCCATATGACCTCCCGTGAGGCCTGGTCAGTGATGAGGATGCGCTCTGCTGTGGCATTGACCCCTCTGTCCGGCATCCTCAGCTCTGGGATAACTACACATAGGATTTAGGGGTTTGGGGTTCAGGATTTAGGGGTTTAGGGTTTAATTCGGATTTAGGGTCTAGGGTTTAGAGGTTTAGGCTTTAAGTTTTAGGGGTTTAGAGTGATTAAGGGGTATATAAGGATAATGGACGAGAAAACAGAAGCTACTGTCTAGGGTATAGGATTTAGGGGCTCAGGATTTTTGATACCAATAGTGGAGAATCATATCGAAAGAACATGGGAAATGAAAAGGAACCTGGGTTCTGTAGGGGACTATAGGGATTGGGTTTTGAAACATCGGGGCCATGATAGCGTCCATAGAATGTGCAAGGTGGCACATGTCCTCCTTTCAAGGGGTTACAGGGATGTGTAGTGATGGACGACATATGGTAGCCGTTTTTAACGGGGTTACAACGCTGTACAAGGTTTATGAGCAACACTTAGGGCTGCGGGTGTCGGGGGTTGAGGTTCAGGATCTAGAGTTTGGGGTCTCAGGCCCATAGTTTTGCAATGTTGGGTTTCACTAAACCCTGAACCCTAACAATGTGAATTCTTGACCCTTTCCCATGTTGGCAAAATCTCGAACGGCGGAAATCCGTGCCGTGACGCTGAGCAGAGCTTTTGGGGTAGGCCCCCTTGTGTAATGTAGGGCCCTGAATTCGTAGAATGAATGCGGCTTGGGTATACTATACTGTCCAGGGCTTTGGCTTTAGGAAGTTCAGCGTTTGCGTTTAGGGAGTTGAGGGTTTCGGGTGGACTGTACTTGGAGAACTGCTGTACGAGAATAACCCTGAAAAATTGACAGGCTTCTGCATAAGACCTTGCATAATTTCTAGACCATCCCTGTGAACAGTTGAATACTAGCAAACCCGTTCAAGTTGCGATAGCCTCTAAGCCTGAATTCCAAACACAGTAACTACCACAAAGCACCGGGGTTTCTCAAAGTGTGGGGCCTGTAGGTCCTTGAGGATCTATGAGGGAGGGTCCCTAGGAAGGATTCAAAAGGAGTACATGTCAGGAAACCCAAAAACTGAAACAACAAGCCCTAAGGCGTGAACTCTAACTCTAAGCCCCAAGCCCCTCAACCTCAAACCCATAACCCTAAAACCATGAACCCAAAATCCAAAACCCTTAACCTTGAAATCCCTCAACTTTCAAAACTCGAACCCTGCAACCGAAAATTCCAAACTCTTAGCCCCAAACCCTGAACTCCTAAACTCAACCCAAACCTAAACCCCCCTAATCCTCAACTCTAAACGATCCTGGAGCTTTAACCATGTGAGCGTCTTTGCCTGGCCCCCACCTGGTGCCGTGTCCAAGTGGTTCTTGCTGGGGGACCTTGAACTGGTTAGGGGGTTCAGGGCTTAGGGCTCTAAAATTAATTAGGATATCAAATGAAGTCAGGAACTAGCATTTATGCAAATAATTCTGGCCAGGCTTCCTTCAATTCTATAAAAATTGCTGGTGGTTAGCACAGAAGGAGTGCACTGTCAGAAGTATGTTGGAATCTCCCATCTTGTCTTTAGTTTGGGACATCGGGACTTGAGGCTAGGGATCAAAGGAAGGAGTTTGTTGCAGTGGCGGCAACGTTGAGTATGGGTCTGGGCACCAGAAGTCATAACTGGAACAAAGGAAGCATGAAGCCCTCTATATCTTAGTGTTCGCTATGTGGGGACGTGTGGGCTATAGTCTAAACTCCTAGTATCCCCGCTGATAACCCCTGTGATACTCCCCCATGCAATCCCTTCTATAACCCTCGTAAGCAGCTTCGACTACAGCTCATATAGTCGTGTAGTCTTATTGCAGTGATTGGCTGCACTGTGAGCTTTCCGCATAGAGATATAGAAGCTTTATCGTCGTGGTTCTGCTGGGCAGCTGGTCGTAGATGCGAAGCACGATGCAGGCGTCCTGGGAGTGTTCATCGCTTGAGGATGGGAGATCAGCTAGTAGTCTTCAGGCTTGAGGTTTAGGGTTCGGGGTTGTGAGTCTAGGAGTTAGGGTATTAGTGAGGGTTCCGAGATCAAGTTTGAAGCTTCATGCTTTCGGTCAAAAAAATCAGACGAGGAAGAAGGCAGTAGTGGTGACGAGAGAAACAGACCGTAAAACGTGAACACAGTAACCTTTCCTGCACCTTATGCCACATTGCGACTCGAGAACACCTGCGGTCATGTTGGTTTCTTGCTGTTGTTGTGCTGATAAGAACGGTTCCCAATCATAATCCAACAGCAGTTAAAACCGGATTTCCAGCAGCAGCAGTGGCAGTGATAGTAGCATTAGCAATAGCACTAGCAATAATAGCAGTGGTAGTAGCAGCAGCAGCGGTGACAGTATAGGTGCGAGTAGGAGTAACAGTGGCAGTTGTAATGGTAGTAGTAGGAGGAGTAGTGGCGGCAGAAGCATTAATTAGCCTTTCTACTTCTTCTTGTCATTGTCCTCCTTCTTCTTCTTCTTGCTGTTGTGTGCTGTTTTTGAACTGCTGTCTTGTTGTTGTTGTTGTTGGGCGCGCCTGGGGTGGAGAGACACAAGGTGTGATTCCAAAACAACACTTCTGACACATAATTATGAGCCCCTAAACCCTAAACCCTAAACCCCAAACCCTAAACCCTAAACCCTAAACCCCAGGTGTCCTGCTTGCAGAAGGAGTCTTGCAGCTGCGAGTTTGCCACGCCAGCACCCGGCAGCACCGAAATGTCTTGTGTGGCATTGTCCGAGGTCCGCCGCACCTGACACAAGGGCAAGGAGACGGGATTTAAACATATAGCTTTAGGGTTTAGGATTTAGGTCTATGGTTTTTGGTTAAGGGTGCTTGCTGCCCCATCCCCACTAACAACTCAAAACCTATCTCCGGAAATATGTACAAGAGAAACCCAAATAACTAGAAAAGTGCTGAAGCTGCAAAAGAGTACGTATGCGTGATCTAGAGCATTACAATGATAAGAGGGACCTGTACAGGGGCCTAAACAGTTACCAATAGCATCTTGAGGTCCATTTGAGGTACCATAGATGGAACTATGGAACCATAATATACTATTGGTAATTATCCCTAAACCCTAAACCCTATAGGAATATGGAACCAGAATATTAATAATTATCCCTAAACCCTATAGGAATATGGAGCCATAATATTGGTAATTATCTAGTCCCCTATCTTATTAGAGCATCTCGGAACCTCAAGGTAGAGCAGCTGCGCCTTCAAAGTCTCCAGGTTGAAAAAATGGGTTTGAAACTCTAGGAAGACTCTGCCAAAGACGGAAGCCCCAGCGGGCTCTACAAGGAATGCTGGCCTTTCTTCATCTCGAGAGCTTCTATGTCTGGTTGAAGACGAATCTTGGCTCAGATGTGTTCGTAGGGCTACATTTCTGCTTCACCTCTTTGGCTCCAGGTTCGGGTTTGGGGCCAGGGCGGGTTGGTGAAGTCGGACGCGGTCCTGCCTCATGGTTTTGAGTTGGTGTGTTGACACGACTTACTCGTTGCTAGCAGAGTGGAAAAATGGATCCTTGTGTTAGCCTCTTCAGAGCCCCCAAAATAGGTAGCCAAGACGAAGGCAAGGTAGCCAAGACGAAGGCTCGCCGGTACGCACTCCTAGTTTCTTCATCGACTCTCACTTGCCTAGTTGCTAGGTTCCCGGCCCCAAATCGGTGTTGACCTTTTTTATCGACGGATTTCTTGTGCCGAATAGTGTTTAAGGTTAGCTACTCAATTACTAAGCCTCAAAAAGCTGTGCAAGCACTTCGCCCTTCCAGCCTGATACAGCGGACCAGAGTAGCCCCCATAGAGCGCTCGTGTCAGTGAATGCGCTGCAACACAGGGAGTATTGCCTCGGGAGTAAGAAAAGCCACCGAGCTCAAGTTGCTGAGTTGCTGGGCAGATATTTAAGGTTTAGGGTTTAGGGTGTAGGAGTTAGAGTTTAGGGTTTAGGGTTTAAGGTAAGGTTTAGGGTGTAGGGTTTAGGGTTTGCACGCCGCAAGAAGCGGGAAACAAAAAAAAAAAATCGTATCTCAAGTACATACCGTCTTCCCCTAACATCGGCTCCTTTGCAATACCAGGGTAGAAGAGTGACAATGGGGCAGGTAAGGATGTCCACGTAGGGGGGAGAAGACGTGTGCAATACAAGCATATATATATATATGTATATATAATCGTTTCTTGCCGTGAAAAGCAGGGCTGCCTCCAGGGCAGGTTTTAGGGTTTGGTTTAGGGAGGGTATGACGCCCTACCTACACCTCTCAACTGCCAAAAAATGTCAGAGTTGACCCGGAAATAGTGGAAACGCGGGCACTCACGTGTGATACTGGGGCGGTCCTATAGGACATGTAACAACCCCAATAATCCCAATCATTAATGCACTAAGTCCGCAGACTATGAACCATAAACCCGAAACCCGACATGACATAGCATTTCCAATCTTATTTCCCATTCTGAACCTGCTTAGTGATTCCCTTGGCCCTCTGAGTAACCTGCAACAATGCATCTACAGACCCTGATGGCCTCTGGCGTAAATGTCGCAAGGGCCCTCCAGCTGCGTTGCTCCAGCCTGGGCTTAAGGTGTTAAGGGTTTAGGGATTTAGGGAGTGGGGTTTGGGGTCGGGTGTCTAGGGTGTAAACCCTAAACCGTAAGAGAAAGGATCAGGTTTTTAGGGCTTGGGGTCTGCCATCCCCTAAACTAACACTGAAGCCCAAACGGGTCTTCCAGAAGGCTCTGTCCCTTTCAAAGATCCCTTTCAAAAGGCCCATATTACAGCACGCTTGGTTGCCCCGTAACGCCTTAATAATCAGGGTACCCATTTCCTGATGTTCAGTTTGAATAAGGGTACCGCAAAATAAAAAGGAAAGATGGTACTACTGGGGTACCTACTGCTATCGTATGCGGTTTCCCCGTTATTTTCGTGGACGACAGGTCTCGATGGCTGTACAAAAACCATGAATCTGCATGGTGGCAAAAGCTACAACCTGGGGCTTGGTAACCCCAAACCCAAAGCCCTAAACCCTAAACCGCGTGGAGGGTTTATGGTTTAGGGGTTTACGTAGAACAAAGGGCAAAAGTCCGAATATGTCGAGGACACCGTAAGACCCCAATGGAGAACAATCAACACTTAGAAAGATCCCTAACTGGCCTGAATTTGCCCAAGCCAAGCTCTATCCAAAACCCTTGCTAATTCACCCCTTTGTCATTGTCTTCAGCCCGAGGTACTGTGGCCATGAGGAGCCCAAGCATGACGAAGGCCATGGCCACAATCCAACAATCCAGGTCCTAACGCCTGAGCCTTGCTTTCTGACCTGCAGCCCGACCGCAATCACAGCACTGCAACCGTAAACCCTATATCCCTTAATCTTATGCTTCAAACCCCAAACCATATATTTTTTTATATACATATATACAAATAAGATAGCAACGCTACACCCTAAACACACCCTAAACCCTAAACCCCAGCCTGGCAAGAAAGCCCAGTGGGGTCATCGAAGCAGAGCAGTTTCATGCTTTGTCATTACCCAAAGGATTCTCGGCATCTTTCTTGGTACCAAGTAGGTAAGCAGAGTTTCTACAGTAAGACTTAATCGAATCGTTTGGATCAATATCCCCAGATCTGTTACACAGCGCTTTTGGGATAGACACCCTACACTTTGTTATGGAGCGGTGGCCGCTGTTTGTTGTTGGACGGACCATGTCCCTGAAGGTATCTAAAGCAGAGCTAAGCCCCAGGCACATACACAGTATGCCTTCTCCCACAGCGACCCCAAAGCAACAAGACCCTTATTCCGGAGTTCGCGCACACACACACACAGACAAACTCTTGGCCTTGGATCGAGGGCGACAGGCGCCACCCGCAAGCAGAAGAAGAACTGGAAGTGGCCTATGGGCGTCTAATCGTGCGTGATGTTTCTAGGGGGGAGGGGGGATGGAGGGGTGGGGTAGTAAATGTGTCATCGTACTACAGAGGCCGTACTCTTCCTGAATGTCGGTACTGAGACCTACACCGCAACGACTGCAAGGAACCCGAATACTACCAATCTCATCTCATTGCAACTTGTCCCTGGCGGGCGTTGCTCTTTTGTCTTTAGAAGCAATTAGTATTGAGGGGATGAGGGTTAGGACATCAGGATGGAGGGAGAGGATGTTACTCTGTCCAAGCTAGTGTGATGGGTAGTGGCCACTGATAAGGTAACTGTAGTATCCAATGCTATCTTGTGGGCGTCCGCTAACACTGAAGTGATCATAGCACAGGGCATAGTTGAGGTAGAGGGTGTGTTTGCGAAACCGATCGCAATCTCTGGACTGCAAATGATAGTCAGAAACCACAACAGTTAGGGTGTGGATTTTAGAGGTAGCGTCTCAAATCTTGAAGCATTTTGGCGGGATAGGGGTCTTTGAAGACAGCCCTAGACCCTAAACCCATGAATTCACGGAACTAACACCAGGGCAGCTCCTTTTTGATTTGGGGTTTGCTGGTGAACGTAGGACTTGTTTTCAAGGGGCTTCTACTTCCAAAGTAAGGCTTAGGGGCTAGGGATGTGAAGCCACAAAGGGCCAACGTGTCAAGTCCAATGACGCTCCTTTCCCCAATGTATCACCTCTTCCCCGCTCGCAATACGAAAGCATGATACTGACATTCTTGGCAATCACAATACCCAGAACACTGACCACAAAAACGCACAATGCCTAAACTGCGGACTGCGCTATCCAAGACGTGTTCCTTTCAAAATCCCTGCCGATACCTCGTGTAGTGGTAATACCGTCATCTCTGTACATTCCTGTCATGATCCCGAAAACCTTTGTGTAATCACGCTCAACCCTCAGCCCCAAGCACTCTCAATCCTTGAACTGAAAACCCCGAATATAATCCTGAACTGGGTAGGCATATTGCGAAACAGGAAGGTTCTCTACAATAACCCATTTTACAGACTACAGGATGTTGCCTTGTCATCACCCGGGGTTTCCCACCTTCTCCTGAGCCGTCTAAACCCATTAGCGGATATAGATGAGTCCAAAGTCCACAATTTCATTGTTGCTTCTACTTGACTTGCTTCTAGTTGATTATCAAATATGGGCCCTATAACCCCAAACCCCCAGATGTAAAACCAGAAGCCTTGAGCCCTGACCCCCCTAAACCCTAAAC